>CM070022.1:33306754-33416360 GCA_036247105.1 Cirrhinus mrigala
ATTTTAATAATAACAAAGTCCTGGGACCAATTATTTATAAAATTACCTTGAACAAATGCAAATCCCACAACCTGTCTAAAAGTTGAACTTTAAGAACTGTATTTCAAGCACTGGTATTTCCTGCTCTACCAACCCTGTGACCTTGAGCCAGGTGCTTAACCCCAAACTGTACTTGGATGACTGTCCAGGCAATTAGTGTCCAATAATCTACACTAAAGTGTCTACTCTATGAATGTAATTTTATGAATGTAAAATTAGTCTAAGCACTGTGCATTTGTAAAGTCATACACACTCACCATGAAATTCCAGTCAGTGTTGATCTTGTCAGCCAGGCCCAGCAGAAACAGGGCAAGGTATACAGATGAACAGATGAACATGGTTACTGAAACAAACATCACCCATCCCTGCAACAATGGCACAGACACATTCGTCGACGCTACTAATATCCACACCAACCCTCCAAACACCTGATTTAAAAAACAAACAAACAAACAAAAACATATGTATATATACTCAAAGAGAACAATTACTAGGTATTTTCTGCATTATCAGGGAATAAAGTCTTTGTTTAGTTATTTGGCCTAATGCGACCTAAAACACAACACTTTGCTGACAGGTAAGACAGGCTTTCTGAATTCAAAGACAAGTGTGTACAGGCATAGTAAACTTAATATTACTATTTTCTCTCAGAGTATGAAGTATGAATTATATACTTACAGCTTATTATTATGATTTCCACATTAAATCCATTGTTTATTTTTTTTTCTTTGTTATCAAGGTATATACCGGCATAATCCAACAAAGGACAGACCTTTGGAATTATAGAGGTTTAACCCAGTAAGCCTTGAAAAAGCTATAAACAACAGTACTTACAATTTCCAAACAAATCAAGGCCCCTGAATATGTCCTCAATATTTCCATTCCAAGAGGCAGAGAAATAGTCGGTGCTGGGAAGGAGGTAGTGGCTGGGTTTGGTGTTTCTGCCATTCTCGTTCAGCTTGACAAGCACAGGTTGAACAAAAGACTAATGCATAGGAGAATCCTGCTGGAGTCATGTATCAGGAACAGGTCCGACAGGTGTGTAGCCACTCCCATCTTGTTAGGTCATTTTTCGCTCCCACAGTTGGGAGCTACTCTGTTTCATTAGTGAATTTGACAGGCTTTATTATTTAAAATGTGCCTCTGTTTTTGGTGTAGATATAGTTACTTTTTAGTTTTCCTTTGTCCACAATAAGATTTATTTTATTTTCTTCTGTTTGGTCATGCACAAAAATAACTGAACAGTTTCACAACTTTGGTTAATAATTAACACATATGCTTAGGTTCAACATACCTAAGTAAACATTATTTTACACCCCAAATTGATATTGAATAAAATACCAAAGAAGAAACAGCTCTTTGTTTGATTTTATTTGATTCTGAATTAAATCAATGTAGCAGATTAAGTAAAAGCATTTTGAAAGGGGTAAGAGGCTTTCTGAAAAGGTGATTGTCAATAATGAAACAAATTTACCGTCCATAAATGGGAGGTGAAGTGCACAGGTCATTTCATTAATAATTGCCTAGTTTTGTGGAAAAGACCACTGCTTTAGTGACTTCTTGTACAATGCTGAGAGATTTACTGAACACTGCCATTCATTAATATGAACAGAAATGTTTGTTTTAGGTTGTACCATTTATCAGAACTACTAATAAAAAGTGCTTTAGTTTCACTGACAAAGCCATGATTAACAGATACCAAGCATGCAAGTCTAAAAGTTATCTGCTGGGAAAAGAAGTCATGGCTATAGAAATACAGATATTTACTGCTATCAATCAATCAATCAATCAATCAATCAATCAATCAATCAATAAATAAATAAATAAAATAAAAAACCATCAGCAGTTACTGTAATCTAATGTTTTATTTATTTATTTATTTTAGAAAATGCATGTCAAGATCTAAAAATGATGGATTACAGTAAACACAGGTGGCATAGACATTCACAGACCTCTTGTTATATTTTATTTACTTTAAATTATTTAAAATAGTAGTGGATAATTCATACAATGGTGGATAAATCATAAAATCAAAAACATTAAAACCTTTTCTTTACAAAAATTCTGAATACAATAAATTCATTTGCTCATACATCAGCTTAGCCTATTAAAAAATAATTATTTAAAAATAAAAACTCTTTCTCTGTGGCATTTAAACCATTACAAGGCTGAAGTTGCTGAAGTATTTTTGTTTTTGACAAACTCACATATGTAGTAATGTGTGGCTTCACAATCTACCTGGCTCCAGGCTCCAGTACTATCAAGCTGCACACAGTCACCTTTACCACTGCGTGGGCTCTGTAGAGACCAGACTGTGGTATTCAAGAAGGGGTTACCATCAACAAACATGTAACCCACTTCTGTCACTCCTACTCGTAGCCCTATGAACACATGAGTAAGATCAGCTTCTCTGATATAGTCGGCAAGCAAGGTGTTTGTCTCTGTGGTTCTGGGCATAGCAAGAGACCCCCCACGCAACTTGCAGTTTAGAAGTGACTCTTGATACCTCCGTGCCTGTGTCACCAGCAGGTAAAACATGTTCTCGGTTTCCCTGATACCTAGAACCACTTTAATAAAATTGACAAAACATAGTACTGGTTAATGTCTTGTAAACATTTGACTGTGTCTTGTCAACATTTGCCTGTGTTTTCAATGGAAATAACTGTGACATGCAGTATGGAATGGAGCTGTGTCTCACCTTATCTAGTATATCTAATATACCACACCTTGTAATCATACAGCAGCCCCAAAACTATTCAAATGTCTAACACACTTAAAAGTGCATAAAAGCCATTACATTAGATTACAAAACTAGCAAATCAAGTGGATTTAAAAAGACAGAAGAATGCAACTTTAAGCAGAATATTTCAAAATTTCACACAAGCACTAAAATTTACAATGAGACCAGTGAATTAAAAGTCATTATAAAATAATTAATTGATGTTAGTTCAGGGAAAGTTCTAGAAACATTAAAGATGCCTCTTAGTTACAGTTACAGAGAAAAACAAAAACACTTGTCAATCTTACTATAAAAGTCTATTATTTGCTGCATAATCATGGAAATCATGGAAATTGCATGTTTATCACAATGGAGAACAATAAATCAATATTAGGGCCACACAAGCAAATTTGATAAATTAAACACACAAGTCTCACCATTCTTAAGAAACTTGACAGCATTTTTCAGTTTGCTTATATTGATGTCCATCTGTCCAACAACCTTTCTGTACCTCCCACAGTCACAGGCAGTACCTGTCACATGTATTATGCAGTCTTTAGGCTGTGTTAGATCATCAGTAATAATAAACATAGAGAAGATCTAATGCTTACTACATTCTGACAAAGCAGAAAACACACACATGCTTTGACATTTACCAGGTTTTCCTTTAAATCCTGGGAGACCATTAATTCCTTCTTGTCCCTTGTCACCTGTTTACAATAACATTAACAATATATACAACATACTGTAAAACATACAGTGTCATTTAACTAAGCATTATCCACATATTAATATTACAAGTACATATAATTGATTTTATAGAATTCAGTAATAACATTAAATAACCAGTAGATGGCAGCAGTGCACATATTTCACTGGTTGCTTAGAATTTTGCCAACATCTGCAGAACAAATGATGTCAGTCTCCAACTAACTGTGATTTTCCTTATGAAACTTTAGTGTTTGGTCCTGTTATAAAAATAATTTGGGAAGTAAATGTTTAGTTCTTCTCTTCTCTTCTCTTCTCTTCTCTTCTCTTGGATTATGGAATTACTTTGAGTATTTTAGAAAATAATTTTAGTTTTTTTTTTTTTTTTTTTTTTTTTTTTCCTTATTGGCTAAATTTGCTGGAATTTTACTGCTTACTGATTTTGTTAATTAGGCCATACAGACATTCACTTAGGATATTACCTAATTAGATCAATGCACACTGTGTTTTTGTGACAAGTCTTTGGGCAACAAGTCATGATGATGATGATGATGACGGTAATGATGATGATGATGATAACTTATAACGACTATAATTTACACATTTTGGACCTATGGTTTTGTTCTAATCAGACAGCCTCCACAAGTAATCACTGCCATTATATATGATTTGGTTTAGTTGTATTTAAGTTTGTTATTCCCTGTCTGGAAGGAATGATTGAACGTGAACTAGTACACTTTTCCAAACAAAATGATAGGTAATCTAAAAAGAGCATAGATAAATTAGAGTATACTGGGCAGGAAACATACTGGGTGGAAAGGAAGGTGACTTTCTGTAGACGATTCCCAGATATAGCATTGTTAAGTTATCAAAATATGTAAACATAGCATAAATAAATACAGCATCCAAGAGCATTCAGTCATTGCTCAGAGTCTGTTTACCTTTCATTCCACTAGGGCCCATCTTTCCTATTCTTCCCATCTCTCCTTTTTCTCCATATTCGGTGGTCAGGCCTATGGAAGATGAAGAAGGTAACTGGTCTCCATGAAAATTGTCTCATGAAAATATTTTGAAGAAATTAAGCACACTATCAAAGCAAAATAAGTTTTATGACCCGCATACTCTCTTAGCCTCAATCACTGCTTTTTATGTGTGGCAAAATTATTTTGTGTCAGGTAGACTTGAAAAATTGATTAAAATATATTTTCCAGCTTGTGAAAAGGTTTGAGATAGTTATTTCTGAGACTGCTTGTGACAGCCTTGGACCAAATTTCCTAAGCAAATATCCACCTGGAAAACGGTAATAGGCATTTATGAGTTTTGCAAAGCAATAATAGGATACAACTGCTTTCACTTCTGTACCATCATTTAATATCACTTCTGTGATTACTCATTTTGACTGAGTGGCACTGACATTCCCCTACATATTTTACTGTATGCATCTTTTTTCTGTTTCTGTTTGCCATCTGCAGTGTTTTCAGTGTTTTAATAAAATATTTCATTTATAGGGCAGACTACACTGAAAAACATGAGACAGCATTTATGCAATGATTTGTAGAGTAAAGGAACCATCATATATATATATATATATATATATATATATATATATATATATATATATATATATATATATATATATATATATATATATATATATATATATATATATATATGTGTGTGTGTGTGTGTGTGTGTGTGTGGAAAAGAGTAACCAAACCATCTAAATGTCTCAAAATGACATCCTTTAATATCTCATTTTTAAACTTTTGGAACTTTTCTCTTTATATTATTGTGATTTATTAAATTTTTGCTTCAAGGGGTTGAGGTTGCTTTAAAAACTGGAATGATCATCTTTTGTACTAATTTAAAACTGATTAAAGCAATGTCTTCTATGGTTTTGACAGATTTAGCATGCACAGCTGAAAATAAAAACTAAAGTTTGCCGTAAACAGTCATTCTAAAACTTAATGCCTCTGTGGTCACACTGCAGAGTGAAAAAACAGGGTATGAGTCTTCCTGGCTTTTTTACTCTTTTGGCATTTAATATTTTTTTTTTTTTTTTTTTTTTTAGTAAAGTATGTTTATGTGTGGAAGAAAGGGCATGTCTTCCTGTAATCGCAGTTCCAGGCCTTCTTGTACTGATTCGATAAACAGCTTGCCTGGAAGCTGCACTACAGGTTACACTTCCATCTTTAAAAAATATGGAAACACTACAGCCCTTAGCCACATTTAACACGTCTGCCTGCCTCTGACGTGACTTCCCTCAAGGGAAGATGTGGTCTGGCAGAAACAGACTGTCTTCTAGCTATACTCTAATGCCCAGTGAGAAAGGCACACAACCTAAGGTCAAAGTAGAATGCAAGCTATACTACCACTTTGGAAAAGCCTTCCTGAAAATGTTTAGGCCTCAGACATACTCTTAGTTTAAATCTGGAATAAAGACCCATCTCTTTAGCTAAGATTTCATATACATCTCATTACCTAGTATGACAGTTATGCCTGTGCACATGATCATCTTGGTCTGAAATAATATGAACAGCTATGCTAATCCTTCTACTTTGCTTTCCTATTTCTGTCTTGGGATGTCAATGCCAAGGACACTAGAGACCTTACCAGTTCCAGTTAAGACCCAGCCTCACTGCAGATGATAACAAGAATGGGTACACAAGAATGACATAATACTGTCTTTAAAGTGCATCTGAATTGAAAAATGTGAATTTTTCCATTACCACAGAAAGAGTAACTCCACTAGAAAATTCATTTATCTGCACTTTAAATTCATTGAAGTAGCTGTTTGAGCTCATTGGATATTTTTGGCTAAGAACAGTAAACAGCCATGCTTTAACCAACTTCCCTTTAATCTATCACTGATTTGTTAAATAACAAACCAACAACGTCTCAGAGACCTCGCTGGCCAGGTGGGCCGGTTTTCCCCATTCTTCCCTCTTCACCTTCTGCTCCCACCCCACCTGGATCACCTGTTAGTTGAAGAGGCAGAGTTAGAGATTGGGATCTCTCAAACAGAAAATTTGCAGACAGAACTGTTTGGGATGGGTCTTACCCAAACAAGCTTCTCCATTACATTGCAGCTGTTTAAATACAGACAGTTATTTAATATCTAGAAGGGCGAGTTTATTGGCATTGCTACAAGTATGAACCATGGGCTAAGACATTTCATCTTAAGAGTTTTTTTTTTTTTTTTTTTTTTTTTTTCATTTGTTTTCGAAAAACAAACAAACAAAACTTTATATATCATAAAAATAGTATTAATGGATATAACCTCAACTCTCACTCTCTACACACACACACACACATGGAACAACCAACAGGGATACAACAATTTAAAAAGTGATAACCTGATAATTTATACCTGATCTCATGCTTAAATTTATCTTTATTTGTGTAGCATACTATATTTAGAATGATTCAGTAATGCTATGAAATAATAATAATAATAATAATAATAATAATAATATTAATAATTTGGTGTTCATGATAGTGGTAAATTAAAATCTGTACTGATGATTATCTATTATGTGAAAAACAACCTTTTTCATAAAAATAAATAAAAAAATAAATAAAAACATAAATACCTTTTGATCCAGGAAGAATGTTGTTAGAGCAGACTTCAGTTGTAGTACAATAAAGGCATACATTACAAAGAAACAGAAATAAAAAAATATTCCTGGTGAAATTTTGTCCATCCATGACTTGTATTGGAAACAAACTTCGCTCTGTTCTCAAGAGAAGAGTGAAAAGGGAGTTTTACTTATGTTTACCAGACCTTATCATATCAGTCTTTAGTTTTCAAACAACACTGTCCAGAACGCAGACTATCTCTTTACACTTCAAGTGAGGAATTTGGTTGTGTGAGGAAGTTTTGTCATCCTACAGATGATTTCTAAATACACACACACACACACACACACACGCGCACATATATATATATATATATATATATATATATATATATATATATATATATATATATATATATATATATATATATGAAGGCTTGTTTATCATATTGTGAAATGTTCAATTAATAGTCTAAATAGTTTGCTATCAATTGTTCATCTAGTGTGTACTAACTGAAAAAATAAATAAATAAACAAATAAATAAATTCCAAATAAAAAATTAATAATAATAATAGTAAAATAAAAATTGGCCACCACCTTTCAACCAAATGCTTTCTGGATATTTGGCTAGTCACAACTGTTTTTACATGTGCTAATGACAATATTTAAAAACTGTCACACTACCACTTAATGTCAAATTATATTCTAATAGTACTCTAGTAGTTAACAATTTGCCATATTGGGTTAGTGTTATATCCTGACAAGTCAACCAGTTAGGATACATTTACTGAAATCGCTGTGTGTGTGTGTTTTTGTATGTTTGTTTGTTTTTAATTTGCTAATTAAAATTATACTTTGACTACAAATTCAATGCCTTGTATTTGTACTTGAGCAAACTGATTTTTATGCTAAGGTAATATTTAATGTTAAGGAGAAGGGCTAAAAATCCATGAGGTCAATCAGCCATGTCTTCTCCAATCCTCCCTTTGAACTGGTTATGGAATTTGGGAGGACACAGTGGTCATGTTGAACTACGGCTCATACTTGAGGTGTGGTAACTTGAATGTGATTGTTCGTCTCTTGGGCATTTCTGTAGAAATTCTAATATAATTACATCCACTCTTTTGACCTCGTGTGATGAAAAATAGATGAGTTAGTACTGTGTTTCGGGGGCTTAAGATTTCCTGTGAGGAAACATGCAGCAAAATGTTATGGTAGGGCAGATTTTCCTCATAAATTGTAATTCCCCCTTCCTATTTAGTCTTCATCAATGGAAACTGTGGTCAGGGCTAGGCTGTTAATCTTGAATTCACCAAGGTCTAGAATCTTAATAAAAACACACATACTCACACACACCATTACTTGACTCCCTCAACTTTTCATTACAATGGCCATCTTGCTTGTGGCCAACTTTGTGCACAGCTTGGGTATGACTCTGTGTAGAACTATTATTGTAGGGACTAATTGTTTGCATGTGGTATAATGGTAACCCTCTCATTTAGCTTGTGAAGTACATTATGATTCACACCATAAGAGCAAAAAAGTTTAAGGGGATGGCAGTCATATCATGCCACTAATTACTTGCAGGACAGACAGAGACTTAACAATGAAACAGAAATAGTCTGAGAATGATGCATGAATGAATGAATGTATGGTCCCACTTTATATTAGGTGGCCTTAATTACTATGTACTTGCATCAAAATATAGTACAATGCACTTATTGTGTTCATATTGAATTGCATAACACTTTTGCTGCTATTGAGGTGGTATACAGGTAAGGTGAACGGGTTTGGTGGTATGGGTAGGTTTAAGGTTGGGGTTAAAGTGTAAGGGATGGCTCAACAGTGTAATTATAAATATTATTACAGAAATTAATTACAGATGTAAATACATGCAGGTATTTTTTAAAAATATAAGTACAATGTAAAAACATGCATATACACAATAAGTGCATTTTATTAAATGATTAACTGAAGTGTAAGTACATATTAATTAAGGCCACCTTATATAAAGTGGGACCCAATGAATGAATACATACATACATACATACATGCATGCTAACAGGTGGTCTGTTAGTGTAGTCAGATTTGTACTCTCAGTTTATGAGTTCCAGATTAGTAACTAGAAGACTAGCTCTTGGAGAGAATTTGTTTTGAATTGTGGGAAAGTACAGAGCCCACTTGTAAGGAATGATTAAGTCAAAAACTAACGGCTTGCTTTTACATTTCACATGTCTGCATGGTTTAAAGGGGTGGTTGATTGTGATTTCACTTTTTTAACTTTAGTTAGTGTGTAATGTTGCTGTTTGAGCATAAACAATATCTGCAAAGCTAAGACACTGAAAGTTCAATGCAAACATAGATATTGTCTTTATTATGGCAGTTTAATGCCTACAAAAACAGCTCATAGGTACTACAATTAGCTACATCCCAGGTCGGTGACATCAGAAACCCAAACATTTACATAAACCTCGAGAAGTGGAAGAATTGTTGCCATGCTGTCAAAACTAGGGGTGCACGAAAAAATATAATTATATATGAATCGCGATTCTGTCTTCTAATGATTCTAATGGATTCACAAGTTTCTCCTTCCTCGAGAAGGGACAGAGCGGTGTAGAATAAAGATAAATTATGTGAAAAATAATGCTTCCTGTACAATGTTTTTTCCCAGTCTACTGAAATCTGAAATACTTAGGGGGTTTTAATTTAGCTGGTTGTAAGGATTTGTTCTGTGGATTTGTGACTGGATGAAATTGCAAAAGAAATTGATTTTGTCTCTCCTTTTTGTTTTGGTTTCTCACTATCAGTACATGTAGTCACATTCAACTGACTCCGGTTTCAGTGTGTTTGCTCGTTTGCTGTGCACTTGTCTCTTCTTTTCTTTAACTCATTCTGCTATTTAGTCTACCTTGTTTTGTTGGCATATTTTTTTCTTGTGTCAACTCATGTTACTCCAGTCAGGTCAGATCTTGTAAAGCCCTGTTCTGCCTTGATCTCTGTCCTATTGACCTGTGCCTGCAGTGTTTCTCTCTTTGACCCCGGACGGTCTGCCTAGTTTTGGACTCTGGTGTCAGCCCTTTGGATATGTTGTATTACTGGACTATGTCTGGCTTCTGACCCTCACACCTGACCACTGACCCTTCACTTCTCTGTCACTCCCATTCACCAGTCCAGAGACCACTTTTTCTGGCAGTGACTTACCAGAATGTCTTATTTTTGATTTTTAATAAATGTTCTTTAAATTGCTGTTTAAGTTTTCTCAGCATGCTCAATTCAATGGTCCTGGCAGAATTGCTTTAACAGTTAGCTTCTGCTGGCAGATACTGTAACTACACTGTAATGTATGCAAAAAAGCATAATTCTACCTTAGAAATGTCAGACAAATAACTCATTTATGGTTGATTCATAGTTTGCACACTGTCTTTATACATGAGGGAGATAAATAAACAAACACTCTGTAACTGTTACTGTTAGAAATGAATAAAAAGGTGATTGTCTGATCTTAATTGTTCACCTTTATGCACATTCCTAGTTGTAAGGTCCACACAATAGGCCCAATGAAGGTATCCGCTGGGTATCCACTGGTGGCTGAAGGTTTCCTCCGTGTTCTATCTGTTCAGTGTACAAAATTATTTAATTTAAGTTATATTCTAATCGGACTCCATTTTATTATGACCTCGAATTTAGGTTAGAATGCCAATTATTGTTTATAATTTATCTAAACATATTTTATCTATCTAAACTAAATGCATCTAAACTCTTTAATCGTATTAAATCTTTTTAATCTTATTCCTATAACACTTTGGGTCTTGTACCAGCTGGTATACGGATCTCATACTCACAAACTCATCAGTCTAGGTCACTAGACGGAGGCGATTGACTAATATTCTATAAGGCCATACTCTGCTCATTCTAGAATACTTATTTAGTCCCCACAGATCTGTACACACTTAATTAAGGTAAGACTATATTTAACCAGAAATCATGACCATTATTATAGAACCAAGCTAACCAACTTGACTTCCTCTAATGGTAACTTTATACAGGCATGCCATGATTTCTCATATACACTTAGTTAGAATAATATTACAATAATCAGAGGTTGAGGCTGACCCGAATTTAGGTTGGTCAACAGCACACTATTGCTCTAAACGGAAAACCCAAAATAGCCTCTACAGTCTAAGTATACATAACGTCTCGGTTACTCTTGTGACCCTTGTTCCTTGAAGGAGTGAACTGAAATGTTACGTTGACTGACGTCATGGGGTCTCGCTTGGGAGACCAATCACCTCTGAGCTTAAGAAGAAAAGGCCAATTAACACTGGCGAGTGTGCACGCCAAGCCACTCCCCCGTACATGCGGGTATATAAGATTGTGACGTACATGCATTCATTCAGGTTTTGTGCTGAGGAGCCGAGATGCAACCCGGCATTCAGCGCAGTTCAAGATTGTGGCATGAGGGACGTAACGTCTCCAGCAAGTGTGTCAGAACAAGTGAGACTTGATACGTAACCTTCCCAATGCTCTGAGAGTCAGATAAGGGGCCCACCAGGGGTGCCAGGTTTCTGAAGCAACCGTTGGGGGTGGTGCACGGTGACAGGATTTGGAAAGTTTTTTTTTTTTTCTTTAAACTTTAGAAGGGGAACAAGGTGGGAATAAACCATGGGCAAAAATACTAAGACATGATACCATGGCTGGAGGGGGAGAAGGAAGCCCCCTGCCAGCCCAGTAGCGAACTACTCCACCTAGTTCGGACTGCAAGGCAATGGAGGACCCAGAGTTCACCAAGGGGGAACAAGGGCAGCGCTTGTAGGTTCACCACCTGATCTCAAAAAGGAGTGGTGGGAACCGGGCTAGGGTCTCAAGGTCACGTGAGAATCAGCCAGACCAAACTCAAGGCATGACTCGTTGACTGAGAATGTGTGCAGGTCCCCCACCCTCTTGATCGAAGTGAGCGTAATCAGGAGTGAGGTTAAGCGTCAGGTATTTTAGCTCGACTGAATCAAGCGGCTCGAAGGGATCTCTCCAAAGGCCCAATATGACCACGGAGAGATCCCAAGAGGGGAACGAGGTGCGGACGAAGTGGATTTAGCCTCCTCTCACCTCTCAGGAACCTGACGATCAGGTGATGCTTCCCTAAGGACGAGCAGTCCACTGCACCGTGGTAGGCCGCAATAGCAGCGACATACACCTTCAAAATGGAGGGGGACAGCCTCCACTCCAACATTTCTTGCAGAAAGGAAAGCACCACTCCGACCGAGCACCTCTGGGGGTCCTCTCGATGAAAGGAACACCATTCAACGAATACACCCCACTTCAGGGGCGCGGGTGCCAGATTGTGCCCATCCCCTGATAAAGAAGGTCCTTCCTCAGGGAAATTTTCCAGGGAGGGGCTGTCGCATGATCTCCTTGCATGATGTCAGCAAACCAGTTTGTGGTGGGCCAATAAGGCTTTAATTATCTTCCCTGATCTTGCATTGTGCAGGGACGCTCACTGGACCACCTGGGGATGGAGTCTCCATTCTCCAGGGAGGATAAGCTGGCGTGAGAGCACATCAGCTGCACGATTCAGCTCTCCTGGAATGCGAACGGCACGCAACGACTTGAGCCACGTCTGACTCCAGAGGAGGAGATGGCGGGCGAGTTGCGACATGCGACGGGAACGCAAACTGCCTTTGCGACTGATATAAGCGACCTTCGCTATGTTGTCTGTTCAGACTAGCACGTGCCTCCCCTGCAGCAACGGTTGAAACCGGTGAAGGGCGAGAAACACTGCCAGCAACTCGAGACAATTGATATGCCACTGTAGTCGAGGTCCTGTCCAGTCAAGTGAAGTCAAGTCACCTTTATTTATATAACGCTTTTAACAATACAGATTGTGACAAAGCAGCTTTACAGTATTAAATAGGAAATAGTGCATCAATAATGCAAAAGGACAACAGTAAACACTTAATTTTCAATTAAAGGCAGTTTAATCACTGAATTAAATGATATCATCATCCAGCTCAGTTCAGTTCAAATAGTATACGATAACACTGCAAATAAAGTGTCCCCAACTAAGCAAGCCAGAGGCGACAGCGGCATGGAACCAAAACTCCATCGGTGACAGTAATGGAGGAAAAATCTTAGGATAAACCAGGCACAGTCGGGGGGGCCAGTTCTCCTCTGGCCAGATGAACCAGCAGTTTGTTCCAAGTTACAGAAAAGTCCAAAAGTGCCAGAGGACTCCTGCAGTACAGAGGTTCCCATGGTCTTGTGCCAGTGGCCGTCTAGGTGACGAGATCTTCACTGGGGATCTGTCTCTTGGCCTCATCTAGTTGACGTGGTCTCCTCTGACATTCAGGGCTGTAGAGGTCATCTCTAGGTGCTGATCCACCATCTGGGCTGGGTACGGAGTGGATCCGGGGGACTGTGGTGACCATCTGATCTGGATACAGACTGGATCTGGTGGCTACGGTGACCTTGGAATAAGAAAGAAACAGACCAATATTAGCATAGATGCCATTCTTCTTACGATGCAATGAGTACATCTGGTGTTATGGGAAGTGTTCCCGGTTTTGGTTTACTTAATTAATGAAGCCAAACAATTCTTTAATGGATTTGAATTATAGAAATGTGTTAGTGTATTATGTGTAAACCAGGTTAAAGAGATGGGTCTTTAATCTAGATTTTAACCTGACAGTGTCATGATTCTGTGTTTTCTCTTTTTCCCTTTTACCTGTGTGCTGTCACTGTCAGGCACACGTGGGTTTTGTCTTCATCCTGTCGGTTCTCACCCTTACAGGGTGGAGCAATCAGCGCTACTCGCGGCGCTGCGCGCTCAATCAACCCACACCTGTTACTCATTTCCTCTGCCTATTTCTTTGCTGTCTTTGTCTGCTTTCGGCGTGGGTATGTCTTTTGGTGTTGTTTGTGCTTTACTAAACACTTGTGTGCTGTGTCCAGGATCCTTAGGCGAGGCGTTAAATACTTCCTATAAGGACTGTGTGGCCGGATTGGAAGCGCTAGACCGTGCTCTCTCCGATTGTGCTGCACTCTGTCTCTGTGGATGCAGGCGCTGGATTGCCACTTGACTTTATTCGCCCGGCCTTTTTGTTTTTCATCTTTTGCTGCTTTGTGTTCTGAATAAACTGAATAAACTGTGTTTTGAATAAACTTCCACTTTTGCTTGAACTGCATTTGAGTCCTCCATTGTATCTTTAACAGAACATACCGACCAATTATGGACTCAGCTGAGGATACAGAAGTCCGCCGAGCGATCGTTCAACAAGGCATCCTTCTGGGACGCCAGCAAGAGGAGATAAATGCATCGCATCAGGCCGTGACCAACATTACACAACAGCTCGTCGTGATCTCCCAGCGCCTCGACCAGATTCAGATTAGCCCGCCGGCGGTTCCCGCGGCTGCCGCGCCGGCCGAGGAGACGCCCACATCGCGCCGATCCGAGCCCCGCCTTAATCCTCCGGCTCCTTACGCAGGTGAGCCCACTTCTTGCCGTTCCTTCTTGTCTCAATGTTCCCTGACCTTCTCTTTACAGCCTTCCTGTTTTCCCACTGAGAGTTCCAAGGTTGCATTTGTGATTATGCATCTGACTGGGGTCGCTAGAGAATGGGGAACAGCTATGTGGGACAATGAGAGTGAATGCTGCACTTCCTTCACTGACTTCTCCAAGGAGCTTCGGAAGGTCTTTGATCGGTCAGCTCTGGGTAATGAAGCGGCACGGGCGCTTTCTCTGCTGCGTCAAGGCACCAGGTCGGTGTCGGATTACGCTATAGAGTTCCGTACACTCGCCTCATCTAGCGGCTGGAACGACAAGGCGTTATGGGACCATTTCCTCCACGGATTATCGGAACGCATTAAGGATGAGATCTACTCCCTAGAGCTGCCCACTACACTCGATGGGCTGGTGGAACTCGCCACACGGGTTGATTTCCGCCTGACCCTTAGGTCTCAACATCTCTGCACTGACACCATGCACGAGAGCTCCGATCCCTCACCTGGCGCTAAAGGAGCCACACCACCACGACTTGGGTTCTCCGAGGAGGAACCGATGCAGATCGGCCGTGCTCACCTCACCGCCCGCGAACGCCGCCATCGGATCGCCAATGGTTTGTGCCTCTATTGTGCAGAGGCGGGGCATGTTGTCACAAGCTGCCCTCACAGGAAACAACCCCCCTCTGGAGGATGGTCACGCACGGTAAGCGTGACTGCGGCTCTGCTGCCCTCTGGTGGTCGCACCACTCTCCAGGCAGTTGTTCAGCCAGGGGGGGTTAACCACCCTGTCGTTGCTCTCATTGACTCTGGGGCGGAGGGAGATTTTATGGATATCGAACTGGCCAAGAGCTGGAATATTCCAGTTTTTCCCTTAGACAATGCTGTCTCCGCCAGTACACTTTGTGGTACTCCTCTCACCAAGATCACATCTGTCACTGGACTCGTTCACTTGACCACATCTGGCAATTACATTGAGGAGATTTGTTTCCTCCTCATTCACTCTCCCTCCGCTCCCATAGTTTTGGGGCATACCTGGCTTACCAAGCACAACTCTCTTATTGATTGGGCTCATCATATGGTAGTTGAGTGGAGCCCTTTTTGTCTGTCTCAATGTTTGGTGTCTGCTTCACCCTCTTTAATGCCTGATTCTGTGTTACAGGAGGAGCCGGTGGACCTGGTTAATGTTCCAGAGGCCTACCATGACTTGAGAGCGGTGTTCAGTAAGTCCCGAGCTTCATCTCTTCCTCCGCATCGCCCGTATGACTGTGCGATAGATCTGTTACCCGGCACTTCTCCACCTAAGGGGCGCCTTTATTTGGTCTCCGGTCCTGAGAGGGAGGCCATGGAGAAATACATCAATGATTCTCTATTAGCCGGTATCATACGTCCTTCTTCCTCTCCAGCTGGGGCGGGGTTTTTCTTCGTGGAGAAGAAGGATGGTTTGCTCCGTCCCTGTATTGATTATCGGGGACTGAATGACATCAAGGTCAAGAATAGTCACCCCTTGCCGCTGATGTCTTCAGCCTTCGAGCTCTGGCAGGGGGCAACCATCTTTACGAAGTTAGACCTACGCAATGCCAGTCAGAACAGGCTCAGGAAGCCTTTGACAAATTAAAGAGCCGCTTTGTTTCAGCCCTCATCCTTAAGAACCCGGACCCATCTCGCCAATTCGTAGTGGAGGTGGATGCGTCAGAGGTGGGAGTGGGGGCAGTTTTGTCCCAGAGATCACCCACTGACGACAAAATACACCCTTGCGCCTTTTTCTCTCGTTGTCTTACCCCCTCGGAACGGAACTACGACATCGGGAATAAGGAGTTACTGGCCGTCAAGTTGGCGTTGGAGGAGTGGCGCTACTGGCTGGAGGGCGCGGGGGTTCCTTTTTTGGTTTGGACCGACCATAAAAATCTCGAGTACATCCGTTCCGCCAAAAGACTAAATTCTCGACAGGCCCGCTGGGCTCTATTTTTCGGGCGTTTTAACTTTAACATCTCCTATCGCCCAGGGAGTAAGAACGACAAACCTGATGCGCTCTCACTGCTTTTTGAAGCTGAGACTGACTCCACCTCTCTGGCGCCCATCGTGCCACCCAGCCAGGTGGTTGCGGCGGTCACCTGGGAGGTGAAATCCAGAGTCCGCGAGGTGCTAGGCGGCGTCCCCATCCCCGCCGGTTACCCAGAGGGTCTGTTGTTTGTTCCTAGGCCGGTTTGAACCAGCGTCCTTCAGTGGGGCCATTCGTCCAAGCTAGCTTGTCACCCAGGAGCTGCTCGTACCATTTCGCTGATTAAGCAAAGGTTCTGGTGGCCAGCGATGGCGCGGGATGCTCGCGAGTTTGTGTTGCCCTGCCCGGTTTGCACGGTGAGTAAGGGCTCTAATCGTCCCCCAGTAGGGCTTCTCCGACCACTGCCTATCCCTTCGAGACCCTGGTCCCACATTGCTATGGACTTTGTCACAGGCCTACCCCTGTCTGATGGTAACACCGTGGTCCTCACTGTGGTGGACAGGTTCTCGAAGGCGGTTCATTTTATTCCCCTCCCCAAATTACCTTCAGCGAGGGAGACAGTGGCCATTGTCTTAGATCATGTCTTCCGCATTCATGGCCTTCCGGTCTACGTGGTCTCTGACAGAAGTCCCCAATTTATATCTAAGTTCTGGGCTGAATTCTGTCATCAACTGGGGGCGACTGTGAGCCTCTCTTCTGGTTACCATCCGCAGACCAACGGTCAGTCTGAGCGGGCCAATCAGGACTTGAAGAGGGTCCCGCGTTGCGTGGCGTTGGCAGAGCCATTGACTTGGAGTTCTAAATTGGCCATGGTCGAGTATGCACATAACTCCCTCCCGGTCTCGTCTACGGGTTTATCACCCTTCCAGTGCTGCTTAGGCTACCAGCCCCCATTATTTCCCTCTCAAGAATCTGACGCTATTGTTCCATCTGCGCATGCGTTCATTCGGAGATGCCTCCGGACATGGAGGCTCGCCAGACAAGCCCTTATCCGGACTGGCGAAAGGAACAAGGCGTCGGCGGACCGTCATCGTTCTAAACCCCCACTTTACGTTTGCGGTCAGAAGGTTTGGTTGTCTACCCAAGATATTCCACTCAAGCTGCCTGCACGTAAACCAGGACCTAAATTCATTGGACCGTACAACATTACTAAGGTGCTTAACCCGGTGACGGTTCCACTCAAGTTACCCCACATGCTTAAAAGAATTCCCCCCGTGTTTCACGTATCCAGAGTCAAGCCCGTCATTCGCTCCCCCCTCCAACCCCAGACCTCGGCCCCTCCGCCTCCTAGACTCATCGAGGGGTCGCCTGCCTACACAGTACGACGGATTCTCGATGTGAGGCGGAGGGGTAGGGGTCACCAATATCTGGTAGACTGGGAGGGTTATGGTCCGGAGGAGAGATGCTGGATTCCGGCTCGGGACATTCTGGACCACTCTCTCATAGACCAATTCCACCAGTGTCATGGTGAGTCTTCTGGAGATGCCAGGAGGCAACCCCCCCCCCCCCCCTGTCACTGTCAGGCGCTCGTGGGTTTTGTTTTCATCTTGTCGGTTCTCACCCTTACAGGGTGGAGCAATCAGCGCTACTCGCGGCGCCGCGCGCTCAATCAACCCACACCTGTTACTCATTTCCTCTGCCTATTTATTTGCTGTCTTTGTCTGCTTTCGGCGTGGGTATGTGTTTTGGTGTTGTTTGTGATTTACTAAACACTTGTGTGCTGTGTCCAGGATCCTTAGGCGAGGCGTTAAATACTTCCTATGCGGACTGTGTGGCCGGATTGGAAGCGCTAGACCGTGCTCTCTCCGATCGTGCTGCACTCTGTCTCTGTCGATGCAAGCGCTGGATTGCCACTTGACTTTATTCGTCCGGCCTTTTTGTTTTTCATCTTTTGCTGCTTTGTGTTCTGAAGTTTTGAATAAACTTCCACTTTTACTTGAACTGCATTTAAGTCCTCCATTGTATCTTTAACAGACAGAGTGTGTCTGTATCCCGAACAGTTTTAGGTAGATTGTTCCAGATTTTAGGCACTAAATTAGAGAATGATCTACCGCCCGCAGTTGATTTTGATGTTCTAGTTATTATCAAATTGGCAGAGTTTTGAGAACGCAGCGGAAGTGAAGGACTATAATATGATAAGAGCTTGCTCAACTACTGAGGTGCTAAATCATTCAGGAGCCAGTGCAGTGTTGACAGAACCGGGCTAATATGGTCATACTTTCTGGTTCTAGTAAGAACTCTAGCTGCTGCATTTTGGACCAGCAGGAGTTTGTTTATTAAATGTTTCTCAAGGAGCTAGCAAGGTGAGTAAGTCATTACTGTAGTCACAGACAGATTATATTGTAAAGTTCTCAAAACAGAAGATACAGTTTAAAGGGGGTTCTGAAGTTTAAATTGCAGGATCAAATACCATTATCCCAGCCATTTTCCTCACCATTGTTCAAATGTGGGATTTACAGATGTAAGTCAGTGGCTGTGAGTCAGAGGATTTTAAAAATATGCATGACTTTAGAATTGCTTTGACTTTTGGTGGAGTCTGCCATCTGGATATATGAGTTCCACCCAACTGTTTGATTCTCTCTCCCTCTCTCTGATTTAGAGAGCTCCAAACAAACTTCTGTGTATGTCTGAATTCAGTAGCTGTAATACTATATTTCACACTACATTTGTTACTGGATGCATTACATGAGAATTTTAGAACAATGAATAAAAGGAAACACTAAAATAGTACTTTCTGTAAAGGATCAGTCACTGTGGTGAAATTAATTGAAAGAAAATTCCCCACTTAAAATTGTGACACTCATTTTAGTTTCTGGCTGACCAGAGCTGTTTACTGGTTGTACCATGAAAAGATACTATAACATTCCATCTTGCATGGAAGCAAATCAACATCCAAGGCCACAATTTGGAAATGGAGGAAAATTTATTGAAAACTATAAATAAATACATTATATTCACAAACTGAACTTAAAATATATGAAATTCGACTGTAACTCACAGGCTATGGAATTACCCGACAAAAGTATAACTCTATTAAAACGGACATTATATCAGATTATATATTATAACAGTTCATTTCAGATCTCTGGATTGATTGACCAATACTGATATTTAATCTAACACAAATCAGTTTCTTGATTTGGCAGTGACCTTTGTGGTTGCCATTGAGCTATTTCAATAATGGTAATTTTAGATGTCCTTTTGGATGTATTTAATTATGAAACCTTTTATAATCTATAATAATAAAATTTAACTTATAACTTATTCTAACGCCACGCCAGCAGAGGGAGCCCTCACCCATGGACTGCCTGCTTCTGCTCCCTCTGCTGCTTCTATGGTTACTTCCTGTTTGGTGGCCATTTAAGGAGGCCCATACCAAACAGGCCCTGTGAAGTATTGTTTTACCTGTGTGGACTCTACCAAGCGTTTTTCCTATTTCATCGCCTTGTTTTGGTTTTGTTTCATTGCCATAGTTTTTGCCTTGTTTCATTGCCTTGTTTTATTTGCTACTTTTGGACTGCTCTCTTGGTATTTTGACCTTCTGCTTGTTTTCTGGATTTTGCTATTGTCTTTGCCCAGGATATTATGGTTTGTTTGGAGATTGACCCTGCCTGTCTGACTACGTTGTGTTCAATAAAAGCTCGTGCTTCGATCTATCATGCTTCATACGAGTCCCATTACAGAATACTTCGCCTACCACAGATCCAGCAGCTTCAGAACACAGATCAACCATGAACCCAGCAGTTCTTCGCCTCCTCAGCCTTCGTCAGGGCAACCGGGCTATAGAGGATTATGTAGCCGATTTTTGTGAGGTATGCCATTTAGTGGACTTTAATGATGTTGCCCTGAAGGGTATCTTTTGTAACTGACTTAAGGACAGTTTATATGACCAAATGCCAGACAACAAATGCTCAGCTACACTTCAAGAATATATTGACTTTGCACTGTTGATTAGCTGGTTCACCATTTACTGTGGGGATTGCTAATGAGGAACCCTGCTATCCCCCAGTATCTCCCAAATTTTCTGTCATGTCTGGAATAGTTAGTATCATGCCAGAACCCTCTCACGCCATGCCTACCATGCCAAAGCCTGCTCACGTCATGTCTAGCAAGCCAGAGACCTCTCACGCCAGGCCAGCCGCTCCAGGGCCTGCTCACGCCAAGCGAGCCGCTCCAGGGCCTGCTCACGCCAAGCCAGCCGCTCCAGGGCCTGCTCACGCCAAGCCTGCCGCTCCAGGGCCTGCACCTGTCATGTCCGCCCTTCCACAGCCAGTCTGCAAGATGGCCGCCATCCCAGAGCCAGTTCACAAGATGGCCGCCATCCCAGAGCCAGTTCACAAGATGGCCGCCATCCCAGAGCCAGTTCACAAGATGGCCGCCATCCCCAAGCCTGTTCACAAGATGGCCGCCCCGTCTGAGTCCCCGGCCAAGATGGCTGCCACGCCTGGGGCTCATCAGTCCAAAATCATCTCATCTGAATCTCATCCCATGTCTGCCACACCCAAAGCAAATCAAGTGATGGCTGATCTTCCGGTGTCAAGTCAAGTCAGGGCTGCACTTTCAGTGCCAAGTCAAGTCACAGCTGTTCCCCATGAGTCAAGCCAAGTCACAGCTGTTGTTCCTGAGTCAAGTTACAGCTGGGTTGTCTATGTTAAGCCAAGCCACAGCTGATCTTCCTGAGCCAAGTCAAGTCACAGCTGACCTTCATGAGCCAAGTCAAGTCACAGCTGTTCTTCACGAGTCGGGTCAAGTCATTGTTGATTTTTCTGAGTCAAGTCCGGTCAAGGCTATGGAACAAAAATAATGCCAAAAGTATTTGAAATAAAAAGCTTGTTGAATTACACAACTGGGAAAAAAATGCATTGCAATTAACAGTGCTTACATTTTAATGCATTGTATTTTCAGGGGTTGCATTTTTGTGTGCTGCATTTTAACATGGTTGTATATTTAAGTAGTGAATATTTCAATCGGAAACATTTCACCAACTTTTTCATTGTTAAAAATTCAATAATTAATATTCACCTTACAAAGTCCATTTCCAAAATATTCAGTTTGTTTAATAATTCCAACAATAACATTTGTCAGACAATTTTCGGTTAATTTTATTTCACTTTACAAATTCGTTTCCGAAAATTCAGTGTTTCAAATTCGACAGCTCTTAGCAGCGCACATCCGGGAACTGCAGGAAAAGCAGTAGAGTACCGGTAGAAGATCGCCATCTGCTGTTAGACGTCCTCACCAGCAGGTGGTGATAGCGGCTGTAAACGGCTTCATCAACAGGCCTGTGCAAAGCGATATGTGCCAAGATGGACCAAGCGGTGAGTATTAAATACCAATTAAGACATAAAACCGAGCTTTACTTCTTCAATTATCTATAGTAATATGTCATTTCTTTTTACCTCGTGTAAACATGATATTCTTTCACTGTAACGTTAAAGGTGATATAACGCAATAAATGTAACACATCACATCCAGTTTTCCTGTAGTTGGCAGTTATGTTACGTTTTATCGCAGAGAACGACTTGTCTTTGCTATTGATTTTTATTTGCAACAAAAATGTGCACTACAAAAATGTTTTGTTTCCAGTCCAAATACTGTAGCATAAGATTCTTAAATCGAGAAGTTTTTAGTACACAAGCAACAAGTAGTCTATCGTTTTGTTTTCTGGGAAAAAAAATTATATATATATATATATATATATATATATATATATATATATATATATATATATATATATATATATATATATATATATATATATATATATATATAGCTGTTATAAATATAGCTGTTTTAATAGGAACTGAAAACAAAACTACTTTATTTACTCCAGTGGCAGATTTTTTTCCCCCCACCCAAAATGCAAGACAATAATTTACTTGCTTGTCTAGTATTTTTAAGATATGTGGAGTGGAAACAAAACAAAAATCATTTTGGTAGTGTGACAACTGCATGTGATGGCATCTTGTTTATCTTCTCTTCACCTTCTGTCTATGTTGTGCTTGTCTTACAAGGGAGACCACGATGTGCTAAGGTCCGCAAGGCACCTTCTCTCACTTTTGACGCGTCAAGAGCAAGTTGTTGGGCCTTCCACTAGTCAAGATATGAACAGGTATAGCAATATTTAAAAGAATTTCAAGTGAATGTCAACACATATATTATGAGAACTTGAATTAATAATTTTGTGGTTTGTCAGATCATCTCAGGTTGTCAGACCAAGAGTTCCAACTCAGGGGCCATCATCGGTTCAGTCAGAAATGACTAGGTCAGTACAAAGTCACCTTTATTTATATAGCACTTTTTACAATACAAATTGTTTCAAAGCAGTTACCAGTGGGAAAATTATGCAACGTTTGCCACTTTGACATTAAGTGAACTGACTCAGTTTAGTTCATCAGTTATTAATTTGGATAATTTCTTCTATACAATAGCTCTGCCGAAAACAGTGCTGTAACCATCCAGCTCAGTTGAGATGTCATATAATTATACAGTTGAATAGGTGTCCCTATGGAACAAAATTAATTCCCCAACTAAGCAAGGGAGAGACAACAGTGGCAAGGAACCCAAACTCCGAAAGGAGAAAAACAATAGGCTTAGTCTAGGGGGGCTAGTTCTCCTTTGACCATCAAAGCTACTGTATAATTAATTCTTACATTTCTGGTGCATTCTGTCTGTTCTGATCTTTTACAATAGGTCCTTTCCTGGATTATTCACAAATCGTAGAGGAAAACGACGATTCACTGGCACAGGTCCTTTACCAATTAAACCCAAACCATTTCAGGTGACATTTCACCTACTTCCTGGCCATTGTGAACGGTCCCCTAGTGGTCCAGATCAGCTTCTACATACTCAAGCAGGACTAGGGTGCAGAACTGCAATGCTAGATGAAAATATGACTCATCAGGAGGTACCATACACAACATAATGTGCCATTACATTCTGTTCATATTATTATTTTTATGAATCTTCATACGGAGCAGTGATAGATTAATTAATCCTGTTGTCTTTAACAGTTATGTGATAAGCTCGTCGAATTATATCCTAAACTTGGCGGGGTAACGGGTGTTGGCTTCTTTACAAAGCATCAGGTAATATTCACTGTCTTGAGTAAAACATTGTAATTGTATAAATGTATAGAAAATAGTGATGTGTGTAAAAATACAATACGTCCATATTTATTATGCAAATTGATATTCTTGTCACATTTTATTTTCAAGGACATTTTACCAATTTCAAACCACACAGCTCAAGTAACTCTGTACGAGAGCACAAAAGAAGATATTTTAAAGAATGTTGTTAACCACACAGTTGACAGCACCCATTGACTTCCATTGTAGGAACAAAAAATATTATTGCTAATACTAAATATTATTCCTTTGTGTTTGACAGAACAAAGAAACAGGTGTGGAAAAACCTGAGGGTGGATAAAGACAGACTTTTCATTTTTTGGTGAACTGTCCCTTTAAGGGTGTAAATTAGGCATGGTTGGCTTGAACAGAGTCCAAGCATGATTACCACATCCCCCATTTTTTTTCTGTATCTCTTTAGTAAATCCTAATAATTTTAAACTCCAAAAGAGGGGTTACATTGGCAGAAGCTGTTAGTAAATCTTGCCCTTAGTATATTGTTAGGAAAACAAAAAAAATGTATGTAATGGAAAAAGAATTTTATATTAATAAATATTTATTTTACTTTTTTACATATAATGAAACATTACATAACAATCTTGTTGTTTCTACTTTCAGGAGGTTGGGGAAGTCGTAAACTCACCCTAATGGCACCTGCAGACTGTGGGTACACGGGCAGGCTCATTAAAGCTACTAAAATAGGAGAGAATTCAGTTCTCTACATAGCTCCTCTTCAGGATGAGCTAGACACTGCTCCCTTACCACCATCTTCCGAAGCCTTTCGTGACATGCCTAAGGCAATATGCAAGAAATGCAATGAATCCTACCCACTTCAGCTTCTAACTAATCACATTAAGTCCTGTTCTGATGTTGTTGTGGTGGAGGATGAGAATGATTCTCAAGATGAATCTCAGCATGAGGCACTGGATATGGAATGCGAGAACAAGGACAACAAAGTCAAGAACAGTGAACAGGTAAGTGTCTTACTGATGTTGTATGTTTGACCCAGGGTGATAGAAAGGTTGTTTTTTTTGTGTGTGTGTGTGTTTGGTTACCTGCATTATAGGCATGCTGTCCTATTTGTCAAGAAGAAATGCCCTTTGACATTTTGGAAGTCCATGCCAGTGAATGTGGGGAAAGGTGTGCTAGCTGTAAAATATTTATTTTGTGAGATACAGAAAATATGTACTATTTACCTTGAACTAGAAACAGTTTTTTATCATTTTAATTGTTTACCATTCTTAAATTGTAGTCCTGTGAATGATGACAGTAACAACACAGCCGAGTTTTCATTCATGGATAATAAAGTGAACAACACTGCTGAGTTTTCATTCATGGATAATGGTAATTATTAATGTTATTTTTGCTGTTGTTGTTTTTTTGACATTGTTGTGCTGCTGATGCGTTGTTAAAGAAATAAATGTAATTTAATTTTCCAGATTGGAAGACTCATATAGACCCAAAAATAGCTGCATTCTTATACAGAAAAGAAATTCTCCGGCTACATGAGACAGGGAAGCCTCTTTCCATGTGTGTGTGGATCTAAGATCAAGTCCTGAAGAACAGGACAGGCAGCTAATCAACTTTTACAAGCAAAGAAACATGGAGTGGGCATGTCCTGTTAAATGCCAGCTTCAAGGTACAGCCTAGAGAAGATAAAACTGTATGCAATAAAATATGCAGTTCATATAGTTTATTCATGTTCATGGCTTTAATTACTGTATCTTCATTGTTTTAGGAGATGTTGCAATTGGTGATGGAGTTTCCAGGCATTTTTTTTCCACAGTTATGGAAAAACTGAAATATGGTTTCAGTTTGAACTTGGGTATGACGTTTTAATAGTTGCACTGCAAAATTATTTTTTTAAATAATTTACCTAATACTGATTTGTAATTAACAGGCAACACTGGAGTTACTTGCTTCTTTGAGGGAGAGCCAGACCACTTAGTGCCTTCATTGTCACAGTTCCTTATTGAAAGTGATCTCTTCCTAGTAGCAGGGAGAATGCTAGGTCATTCATTTCTGCATGGTGGCCCATGTCTTGCAGGGCTCAGCAGAGCTTTTGTTCATGTTCTGCTTCATGGTTCTCAGGACACGGCCACTATACAATTGGAAGATTGCCCAGATGTTGACATACGAGAGACCATCAACTTGGTATGTTTATATTTGTCAAGACTTGGTCTAATTTTTAAAATGTTTAGAACTATTTGGAATTTGTTGCTGTTGTTTTGTGTGTTGGTTTTTTTTTTTTTTTTTTTTAGCTCAGTGGACAGTCTCCATTGAATGAGGATGAGTATAGCAAAGTCCTGGAACTTTGTTTGTCTTGGGATCTTCCTGGTCCAACAGATGAAAATAGAAGGTGGCTTTATGAACGTCTATTGCCACACGCGGTAATTAAAATGTATATTTAATGTCTGTGACAATGGAAAGTGGCCATATTTTTGTATACATTTCAGTAATATTTTGCAACTGATTTTTCTTAAATACTTGATGCATTTGAATCATGCCTGTAATAGCTTGCTAAGAATATATACAACAGTTTTAAATTAGTTCACTGTAAAGTACTTTGAGGCAGCAGGTCATAATTGATGTTGTGCCAAACTTGGTGTTTGTATTTGTGATTTTGATTATTGGATGTTTCTTCCACTTTTAATTTTTACATTTTTAGTTTCCATTTATTTTATTCATTTGTGATGTACTGTAATGTACTGTAAAATTCTTTTAGGTTATTGGAAGAAGAACACGCCAAATGAAACAAATTAAACGAGGGCTGAAAGACACTTTTGTTTGGCGTCTTCTAACTGAGAGGAAGGATGTGGTATTCTTCCCAAAAGAATCAGAGGACTTGTTCACCTCTGAGGTAAGGCTTCCTTTTGGTTTAGAGAACTACATATGCCATTCCCCTTACGGATAATAAGTTATTTTGATAGTCGCCTGGCACACAAAATGAAAGGAAGAAGAAACAAGCACTTAAAGCTTATTTTATTGGCAAAAACAACATAACTAATTATAACTTGTCATTCTGTGACTTTAGATGCTGCTTTCCCATATTTCCTGGCCTACAGAGAGCGACAATGAAGATGACGAATACTCAGCTGATACAAAGGAACAGATCACAGGGTATTTAAGGCAATTCATTGAGACAGGTATGTACGTCATAGTTTGAACACAATTGTTTGTTTTTTTTTAATATATAAAATTTATGCATTTATGCTTGTCCAAATAATGGAAAAGAATGAGATCAAAAGTGTTCATACTTAAAAAGGGAACAAAGTAATTAATACTGTTTGGAATAGCAGTTTACAGGTATTGCAGATGAATTAGAAGCTGACCAAACATTTAGTTCATAAGTGTTTTGAACTTTTATACATTTTTATGCATTATGTCCTGTTTTTAAGGGATAGTTCACACAAAAATGAAAGTTGTCATTTACCCACCTTCAAGTTGTTCGTTTTTTTTTTTTTTTTTTTTGTCTTGAGCTGAACACAAGAGGATATGGGTATGGGTATCCAATATCATTAACACTAATATGATTCATTAGTTAACTTAAGTTAATTTATTTTTACCATGTATTCATCAAGTTAATTTCAACATTTAGAAAAGCATTAGTAAAATCAAAATTATGCTTGTAAACATTAATTAATTCACTGTGAATTAACATGAACAACTGTATTTTAATTAAATAACATTACCAAAGATTAATAAATACTCTAATAAATGTATTGTTCATTTGTGTTAGATAATACATTAACTAACATTAACAGAACCTTATTGTAGTGTTTCCAAATCACCCCCCATTGACCTAGATGGTAGCTGTTTAGTTACCTCCTTTGCTCAAAGTCTTTGTTCAACAGAAGAAATCTTCATCCATGTTTACAAAAAAAAAAATGGGGATGACAAAATGACAATTAGCATTTTTGGGTGAACTTGCTTTTAAATCTGTGGAGTTTGGATGTATGAATGCAGGACCCGTGTTCCCTACCCCTGATTTAGAAAAAAAGTCATAACAGTTTGAGATTTTCTCACCCTTAAACAATGAGACAATAATAATTATTGTATTGCTGCTTCTATAACTTTTAAACAATTTCTGTTATTTCAGCGTCTGCCAAGGACCTAAAAAACCTTCTGAAGTTCTGGGTGGGATGGGAGCGGATGGAGGCAAATATGGCTGTGGAAATTGTGAAAAGTGATCTCCCAAAATCCTCTACCTGCTTCTGTGTTCTTCGGCTACCAGGGCACTACAACGATTTCCAGTCCTTCACAAATGACTTGATGATGTGCATTGGTACTTACAAGTATGGTTTTGGCCATGTGTAATTTTTGGACAAGTATGTTACACATTGTTTTATGAGATGCTGTTAAAGATCTCAAGTTCTGTACTTTGTTAAAATCCAGCTTTCAAGCTTGATTGTGTACATTAGGCATAATATGTTTGTGCCTTTATCTTTTGAGATTATGCTATAAGATAATAGTTCCATGTTTAAGTAATGGGCTGATGTTTTATATATACAGCCACTTTGTAAGCTTACATTGTTACACAATGCATTGTTCAAGCGTGGGTTTAGTAATGTCAGAATCTGCAGAATATTTCAAAGTACTTTATTTTAAAGTATTTGTATTTCAAAGATTTGGATAAATTCAGTGCATGATCTACTGTGCATGTTCATTAACTACAAGATGTGAAATAATAAAGAAACCTGATGGTAATAATTTGTAGTTATTTATTCTGATATTTTATGGCATTGTCATCTCCAGTTAGTATTACTTAATTGCTAATGATAGAAGTCAAAGATGAAAATCACAATTACATAAGAATTGATTGGCAAAAATGAAGTGCATCTAGATATATGTCCCAGCCAAAAGTCTGTGAAGGTCCTTTGGGGTCTACAGTTTCTCTGAGCACTTCCAATTGCTCATCAGTCAGGGGACATTCCATTGGAGGTACAACGATGCTGGAATGTCCATCAACACTCAGGCCACTACTCTCCCAGTCTATGTGGGGTATGCTCAATCCCTAAAACCAGCAATAGAGTGCATTTAATGTCACAAAATCCCACATACAGTTCTGAAAAGAACAAACTGCATAAAATATCTATTCAGTTGTTTTATACTGCCAAATTCTATTCAACGTACCTCTATGTCAGGTTCCGGGACTGCGGATGCTTCCCATCACCCACAACTGGTTAGGAGTCATACAACCCTCTGTGCGTATTGTGATTGTCCCAAGTGAAAAGATTGAGATCATCTTGAAGCCGTGGAAGAAATACATAGTGGCAGCAGAACAGGTGAGTAAGGTCTGAAATGTCAAGGTGGCCACCTTCTTCCAAACCATGTAAAACATCGTAGTAAACATTTGTTACTGATGTCCAGACATCTCTCCACAGCCTCTCAATACAGAAGAGAAAAGAAAATGTCATTTAAATATATCCTTAACATATTCTTACATCGCAATAACAGTAAAACTCCTTCAACAAAAATGTATAAAAACTTCAAAGATTTAAAACAGAGAAAAATTTCAACTTGCCACTGATTGTGGATGCTCTTTCCAGATATGAAGCTGCCCCTTTCGGTTCCACGAACAGTAAACATAAGGCGAGCCACATCCACATACTCGACCCCCTGATCACCTCGTACCCTAAAAAACATGGCTGTTAAAGGACAGCACTTCAAAAACTTTTCTAAAAAAATTAAGCTGCTCTGTTATCAGTTCATATAAAATTCAAATATAGTAAATGTGCAAAAAGACAAAAAAAACAACAACAAAAAACTTCAGATTAAGTATACATCTGATGTAATGAATTTATGCTGGGTAACTGGGTACTCAGAAGCCAGGTAAACACACAGACTGAATAATAGATTTTTGATGAGTGTGCTAAATTGTATGCTATGGATGCTTGTTTGCACCACTAAATAAAATATAATATAATAATAATATTTTTTAAATTCTAACATTACAACACGCAATTGTGAATTTTTAATCTCGCAATTCTGAGAATAAATATACATTGTGAGATAAGAAGTAGCGATTTTGATTTCCATAGAATTTTGAGATAAAAACTCACAATTAGCTTTTATATTTTCATTCCATGGTGGCAACAAGTTTCCATAGTATGCTGCAGTGGGAATCGCAGAGTATGAAGTAGAAAAAAGGAGTAGTACTGCAGTAGTACCAGATTCAATAGAAAGGTTAAGGAGCACACTCTGCAGCAAATACTGTTATTTGTTAAAACACTGAATAGTAATGCAAACATTGATTTTGTGTCATTATGCAGAAAAGCTTATTAAAAGGTTAATGCCAGTAAACTAGTCATGTAATTTACTTAATGTAAAAATAACCAAAAAAATCTGACAAAATTTGACATTCAGTTCTAACTGAAATGTACCTGAGAGGAAAGCCAAATGTCTCAACCGCTTCTTGAAAAAAATCCAAGGTAGTTGCTGCGAGGTTATTAGTGGCAGCACCAAGGTACATTATCTGTTATGATGAGAAATAACTATGTAAAAAATGACAGAATATACATTATGAGTCTAAACTTAGTGAACTACCTTTCGTGAAAAGCCATCCACACCCCCAAAGATGACTATATTGTAGCTAAATCAAGAACAAGAATACAATTTTTTTTAAAAGCCCACATATCATTTTTAGAAGAACTGCAATATGCAATAACTGAATGAACAAACATGTCAAACTTACCGAATCAACTTATGATTTGTGTCAATGTGCATTATTGACCTAGGACTGGAGACTGAATAGGTCCTTCGTACCACACAGCCCATCTGTGTCATTCGGGACAGGACTCCAACTGTATCAACCCGGTGCAATGAAGCCCTGACCCGTTCAAACTGCACTAGGTGTCCTCTTGCCTTTAGAGCTCCTCTCATCATTCTGTATCCGCAATGAGGCATGTGTTGTTGTACTTCTTTTACACAATCATCTAATTCTTCATCTGTGAGACTGCTATATCGTGCCCGAACAGAGAGGTTACATTCACACATTCGTCTAAATACTGTGCGTGTGCTTACTCCAATCATGCTAGCAATGGTTGGAACAGAACAGTAGACTACTTAGAGTTAGTCTTCAGCTGAGATGTTCCTGTGATAAAGAACGCAGCACGATGTGCATCAGCAGATGTCGCTGTTTTAATGTTATAAATGTCTTTAAAATTGTTGTTAGCATAACTGTTGCATAAACATAAATTTTATACTTTACAATATTTTTAAAATATGCTAATATTTTAATAAAAACTAATATGTATAAAACTTGTAACATTTATAAAAATGTTTTAATTTTATGCAATGCATCAGTCCTTTAACGAATCTGCTGATGCACATTATCTTCACACAGGAATATCCCATCTGAAGATAATGAGGAAATTACATCGCTCCCTTTGACAAGTGCATTCCGAACGACTAAACAATGGCACGCACCTGCTCTGCTCACTCAAGTCTCCACTAAAAAGGAGATAAGGATGATCACTTGGATGATTTAGAAAATGAACACGTATCATACGATACGTGATACGTGAATCGTTACACCCCTAATAAACACACACACTGTTTTATTTGTTGCACCTCACATTTCTGTGCCATCATGACATAGCTTGTCGTTACTGGATGTTCTTGTGTGTATCCAAGCCATTTTCCCATAGTGAATATTTAAAAAAAAATGTTAAGACCACATGTTTATTTCTATTGATTCACTTTGTATACCTTTGACGCATATTGTCTACTACAGTGGACATTTATGTAACTCCCTCAAAATATAATATATTGACAAAAAAAGGCATGATTTTTCACTTGTTTAAAAGTAAAAACAAACATGCAATTTTTTTTACTTTGTTAGTTCATGCGCCACAGGCACCCAGTAAAAGCAGTAACTTTACGAGCCGCACGGATCCAATTTACTGTTACACACGTATTTTCATTCTTTTATTATTGTTAATATATTACATAACTAATGAGGATTTATGTGAATAATAACTAAGTTGCGCATTTTGACACATTTTGCGTGCATTTGACCGTTTAGGCGCGCAGTTTACACGATTTTACCGATTTGCACGTGAAATTGGTCTTTATGGAGGAGTAAAAGGACACCAGTAGAAAGGGGGCAGAAAGTGTTTTGCTAATTAAACAGCCCTAAAATAACATCCTACAACAAACACTGCGTGCGCTGATGATCAACTCACCGCTTGGTCCATCTTGGCACATATCGCTTTGCACAGGCCTGTTGATGAAGCCGTTTACAGCCGCTATCACCACCTGCTGGTGAGGACGTCTAACAGCAGATGGCGATCTTCTACCGGTACTCTACTGCTTTTCCTGCAGTTCCCGGATGTGCGCTGCTAAGAGCTGTCGAATTTGAAACACTGAATTTTCGGAAACGAATTTGTAAAGTGAAATAAAATTAACCGAAAATTGTCTGACGAATGTTATTGTTGGAATTATTAAACAAACTGAATATTTTGGAAATGGACTTTGTGAGGTGAATATTAATTATTGAATTTTTAACAATGAAAAAGTTGGTGAAATGTTTCCGATTGAATTATTCACTACTTAAATATACAACCATGTTAAAATGCAGCGCACAAAAATGCAACCCCTGAAAATACAATGCATTAAAATGTAAGCACTGTTAATTGCAATGCATTTTTTTTCCCAGTTGTGTAATTCAACAAGCTTTTTATTTCAAATACTTTTGGCATTATTTTTGTTCCATACAAGGCAGACCTCCTTGAGTCAAGTCAAGACACACCCACGCTCCCAAGCCACGTGTCCACAGTGTCCACACCCTTAAGACCGGCAGGCATCCCACTATCTACTGTGCTGCCTGTAATGGCTGTTGCCATTTTGAGCGTGTGGGCTACACACTGCGCTCCAGAGGCCTCGTCTGACCACGAGTCTGCTCCCGAGGCCTTGACTGTCCACGAGTTTGCGCCAATACCTCCTGAGGTGTCAGCATATGCTGTAGAACCTCCTAAGGAGGTGGCGTCCATTCATGAACTCACCGTCTTGTCTGCCCATGCGTCTACTCCAGAGATCTCGTCTGACCATGAGCCTGTGCCAATGCCCCCGGAGGTGGCGTCTCCTGCTGCAGAACCTCCTAAGGGGGCGGCGTCCTCCTATGAGCTCTCTGCCCATCATATTACAGCCAAGGAGGCCTATCAAGAACTCTCTGCCCGTCATGTCACGGCCAAGGAAATCGTCTATGAACACTCCGCTCTGCTATGGATGTCACTAGTTCCACTGTGGATATCTCTGCTCCTGTCTGCTCTGCTTGCTCTGTCTGTCCCACTATGGCTCCCTGTTATGCCTGCTCTGCCTGCCCCGCCATGGCTCCCTGCTCTACCTGCTCTGCCTGCCCCGCCATGGCTTCCTGCTCTGCCTGCTCTACCTGCCCCGCCATGGCTGCCTGTTCTCCCTGCTCCACCATGGCTCCAGGCTCCTTTGAATCAAACATGGTGGACTTCTGTTCCAGTGTTCCACTGTCTGATACTGCTCCACGGCCCAGTCCCTCCAGTGTTCCACTGTCTGCCATTGCTCCACGGCCCAGGTCCTCCCAGGTTTCACTATCTACCACTGTCCCATAGCCCAGGTCCTCCAAGGTTCCGCTGTCTGCCACAGCTCCACGGCCCAGGTCCTCCAAGGTTCCACTGTCTGCCACAGATCCACGGTCCAGGTCCTCCAGTGCTTCACTGTCTGCCACTGTTCCATGGCCAAGGTCCTCCAGTGCTTCACTGTCTGTCCCTGCTCCAAGATCCAGGCCCACCTCCTCTGCATGGACCTGGGCCTCTGTCCCACCCTGTTTTGCCTCTGTTCCCCCACCCTCCTGGACTGTTGTTGTTTTGAGGGCCAGGAGTCGCTCCTAGAGGGGGGGATTCTGTAACGCCACGCCAGCAGAGGGAGCCCTCACCCATGGACTGCCTGTTTCCGCTCCCTCTGCTGCTTCTATGGTTACTTCCTGTTTGGTGGCCATTTAAGGAGGCCCATACCAAACAGGCCCCGCAAAGTATTGTTTTGCCAGTGTGGACTCTACCAAGCGTTTTTCCTATTTCATTGCCTTGTTTTGTTTTTGCCATGGTTTTGTTTCATTGCCATAGTTTTGCCTTGTTCCTTGCCGTAGTTTTTGCCCGGTTTTATTTGCTACTTTTGGACTGCTCTCTTGGTATTTTGACCTTCTGCCTGTTTTCTGGATTTCACTATTGTCTTTGCCCTGGATAATTTGTAATTTGTTTGGAGATCGACCCTGCCTGTCTGACTACGTTGTGTTCAATAAAGGCTCGCACTTGGATCTATCATGCTTCATACGAGTCCCGTTACACTTATTTCATATTTTCACTAAACTTTCTTGGATATTAAGGCCAAATTAAAGATTCGTTGTATGTTGTGTGCTCCTACTGAAAAAAAAAACAAAAAAAACAACAACAATCAATTTAGGAACACCTTCTGATCAATGTCAGAAATTAACCTAATCTTATTATAATTTGATATCTGATATATATATATATATATATATATATATATAATATATATATATATATATATATATATATATATATATATATATATTTTTTTTTTTTTTTTTTTTTTTTTTTTCAAAAATTTTAATTAAACAACAAATTAAATTAAAACAATATGATACAATCAGGAAAAATAAGTTAAACCACTAAGATATAAAGATAAACAAGTCAAATGAAATCAGCAACAACAATTCACCTTTGCACGGCACAGACAAGCACAAATGTGGTTTCAGAGGTGGCATTAATGCATCTCATTATAACAATATTATGGGATTAATGTTTTAAATATAAAGTTTTGAATAAAGAGATATTAAACGATTTAAATAACTCAATTTATATTTTATACTTTAAAAATTAAACTGAAAACACCAGTAGGTGGCAGCAAGTCAAAGTCTTTGTGACTGAATCATTCATTCAATGGATTCAAAAACGTAGATTCATTCATAAACAAAACAGCGCTGTGTCAAAGACTATTGATGCACAGCAGCTCAGCTGTGACTTTGTTTGGAGCCATTTTTGTTGACAAAATATAGCACGATCAGACAACAGTGTTCCTAAAATGTAGGTTACTTAAAGGGGTCATTGGATGCCCATTTTCCACAAGTTGATATGATTCTTTAGGGTCTTAATGAAAAGTCTCTAATATACTTTGATTAAAAATTCTCAATGGTTTTGTAAAACAACACCCTTTTTACCTTGCCAAAATCAGCTCTGCAAAAATCATCTCATTCTAAGGGGTTGATCCTTTAAATGCAAATGAGCTCTATTCACCCCGCCCCTCTCTTCTCTCTGTGGAAAGACGGTCGTGTTTACTTTAGCCGCATTTAGCCACTAAACTTCCTAACTACCACGTTAGTGGGCGATCGCAAAGATTCATAAAAAAACGATTGTACTCACTTCTGTTGTAAGTGAAGCTGGATTATGAATGATTCACGCGAACATAGACGGAAATATGTAGATCGGGAGGCGCATTCCATTCACAAACAAACGTAATCTACTGCATGTTCAGCGGCTCAGATGTCGGGAGTAAATGACGACCACTATGTTCATTATTACATCCAGCAACACAACACCTCAATCGCTCAATCGGATATATTTTTGTCTAACTTACATCCCTGCTCTGGCATCAAAACATGGAAAGTTACTGGACTGTGACAGCTGGTCTAAGGTAAGAGCTCATGTCAATCAACTATTGTGGGAGCGGCCTCTCTCGGTGTGACGGCACACCGACAGGCATCTGAGAACGGCTTGTTTTGAAAAAGGGGATATTATTTTTACAGATTAATTAAAAACCACTGCATGGATTTTTACCATTATAGGGTAGATTTGTACATACACTGCCAACACACATTAATGTTCAAACATGAAAAAGTGAACTTAGCATCCGATGACCCCTTTAATATTAACTTTTGTATAAAATCAAAAATGTCTGCGTCCGAAAGCTCTAAAATGCTGCCTTCGGAGGCAGCATTCCAAGGCAGAAAGACATCAAGGCACGTCCGAATCCAAATTCTGCTTCACTTCCTGTCTCTGGAGGTACCTTCTTCTGATCGAATTTTGAAGGTAGCAGGGATGTATCCTTCAATGCCTTTAATTTCCCACAATCCTGTGCACATCCATCATATATGCTATATAAATAAAGTTATTCCTTGGTCTGTCAGAATTCTGGATTCTGATTGGCTGGCAGGTATGCAGTAAAACCGTTTAATGCACAGGTAGTTCCAAGTCAGTTTAATCACCATTCTATATTAATGCGCTGCTTTAATTGATGCACACAAACGCACAGAGAGAGAGAGAGAGAGAGAGAGAGAGAGAGAGAGAGAGAGATCACATTGCGCTGCTTACATAAACTTGTTGTCAATGCTTCCCTGTGATTTTAATTAATAAAATAGCCTAGATACTAGATTGCTACATTATATTCCTCAGAAACAAGGTGATAAAATCGTAGTTTTTTTACGCGCAGCATGCAGGTATGTCATCTCTCCCTTTCTCTCTCTATCTCTCTCTCTCGATCGATTGATAATTATTTGAAATAAATGCTACAATTCATTCAAATAAATGTGATCTTACCGCACTACATCTCTGTGTCTGATTTGAAGTGGGCAGAATGCAAGAGTTAACAAGCTGTAACTGACGAAAATAACTAATTTTTACACATTGTCAAATGTTGCACTGCAAAGAGCAATACTAGTTTTAACTTATCTATAACTTGGCAAATGACCATGGAATAAGCGGGATAATCAACGGCTTGCCGTACATTAAAGGATTTTAAATGCGCTTTGCATCAGGCGGTTCTATGTCTCCACGTCCTGCATTCAAGATCCTTTAATGCACGGCAAACCGTTGTTTATCTCTTACATATTCTGATGAAATGAAGCTTGTTACTTTATAATAGATGATATCTTGACCCTGATATACTTTGTTATTTATATCCAGGTGATATGCTTAATATTGTGAAGATCTGTTGTATGCTACTGGTCCATGATTTTGTACATGTATCTAACTGCATCTGTAATATTTATGTCCCTGTAAATTATTTTCTTTAAGCGGATTTAAATAAATTGTTAAAATGTGTGTGTGTGTTGTGCGTGTGCATATGTGTACATGTACAGTGCCCTCCACAAATATTGGCAGTCTGCATTGTTTATCCTTTTGATCTTTCATTCAAAAAAAAAAATAATAATAAATCACAAAATTTTAACTTTTCTTTGAAGTAAAACAATGGAAAGTGAGGATAAAATCTCATTATGAAATAAATGTTTTTCTCCAGTTCACGTTGGCCACAATTATTGGCACCCCTAGAAAGTCTTATGAGTAAAATATCTCTGAAGTATATTCCCATTTTGTTTAGCACACCAGAGTGACTAGGAACATGAAATTGTCCAGCCATGGTTTCCTGTTGCACAGGATTATAAATATAAGGAACACAAAGGCCAAATTCCATTGTCCATCACAAGGAGTAAAACCAAAGAATATAGATCGGATATGCAGAACAAGATTGCTAAGGTTCACAAAATAGAAAGTGGCTGTAAGAAAAGAGCTACAGCATTGAAAATCCCCATTTCCACCATCAGGGCAATAATTAAGAAGAAGTTGTTTCAATCAACTAAAGATGTTACAAATCTGCCTAGAAATCTGTCTAAATCATCATAATGGATGGTGAGGAGGAGATTTTGAGTGGCCAAAGACTCTCCAAGGATCACATATGGAGAATTGCAAAGATTAGTTGAGTCTTGGGGCCAGAAAGCCTAAAAAAAAAAAAAATTAAAATAGCCCCTGCATCACCACATGTTGTGTAGGAGGGATTCAAGAGAAATCCTGCTTGCTCACCTAAAAACTCCAGCATATTTATTTGTCAGATACAATTAGAACTTCAAACGGTGCTGGCTTCTGTGGTCAGATGAAATTAAAAAAAGAGCTTTTTGGAAGCAAACACTCAAGGTGGGTTTGGTGCAAACAGTGATAAAAAGTACCCCATGCCCACATTTAAATAAACTGCTGGATCTTTAATGTTCTGGGCCTATTTTTCTGCCAGAGATCCTGGACATCTTGTTTAGATACATGGAATCATGGAGAGAATAAAATCTAAACCTGACTGCCACTGTTAGAAATCTTATAATGGGCCGTGTTTAGATATTCCATCAGGACAATGATCCAAAACAAACACACACAAAAAAAAATGTGTCACTGAGAACAAAATGAAGCTTCTGCCATGGCCGTCCCAGTTCCCTGACCTGAACCCTTTAGAAAATGAGTGGGGTGAACTGAAGAGGAGAAGAACCAACATGGAGCTTGGAATCTGAAGGAGATTTTATATAAAGGAATGGTCTCTGATCTCTTGTCAGGTGTTCTCCAAACTCATCAGGGATTATAGAAGAAAATTCAGAGCTGTTATCTTGGGACAAGAACATTGCAAAAATTGGGTGCCAACGTTAACTAGAGAAAAAAAAAAAAAAAAAAAAAAAAAAAAAATATATATATATATATATATATATATATATATATATAATATATATATATATATATATATATATATATATATATATATATTGTGACGAGTCGGCTGCCTCCCCCCTAACTATCAGCTTCACCCCGTCGGCAATCGCCGCCCTTCACCAGGCTCCCGACGGGAGTGAGCGTGTGGGAGGAGGAGGTGAAACATCCAGGTCTGGCGGCGTGTGATGAGGCACACCTGATGTGAATGAAGCCTCATCACCGCCGCTGTTAAAATGCCGAGCGCGCCTCTCCTCAGGGGACCGGTCTCTTCCCCATGCATGCACGCTGGTGTCCTCGTGGGTCCAGGAAGGGGTGAAGAGGGAACCAGCGCCGCCGTAGGACGAGCTGCCGGACCCCGCGGGTCTGGATGAGGATCGCACCCGTGACGGCTCACGGGCTAGGCCAGGCCGTTTTATCCCCCAGAAGTGCCGCAGAGGTGCAGGAGGACGATGCCGCTAGAGAAGCCGCTGCCCCTCGCACCCCGGACCTGAGCGGGGAGCGCGTGCGGCCGCCGGACTCCGCCCCTTACCTGGACCCTTCCCTTCAGAACACTACCCCTCCTTCACGGAACCCCGTCACGTCGAGGACACCAGATCCCCCTGTTTATTTTGGAAACTTTTTCCCCCTTTTTTGGACACTTTCTTTTGTTTAATAAAAGCCTCTCCGAGGCCTGACGTCACGCCCACTGTGTCTGTCGTTTGCTCCGCACCCGTGACAATATATAATAATGATATTTCCCCCAAAGTTTCTATTGTTTTACTTCAATGAAAGGTTAGAATTTTGTGAATTTGATGAAAGACCAAAATGATAAACAATGCAGATTTATTTACACAGCTGCCTTTGCTCATACAGGTGCTGGTCATATAATTAGAATATCTTCAAAAAGTTGATTTATTTCACTAATTCCATTTAAGAAGTGAAACTTGTATAATGTATACATTCATTCCACACAGACTGATATATTTCAAGTGTTTATTTCTTTTAATTTTCGATGATTATAACTGACAACTAATGAAAACCCCAAATTCAGTATCTCAAAAAATTAGAATATGCCTTAAGACCAATACAAAGAAAGGATTTTTAGAAATCTTGGCCAACTGAAAAGTATGAACATGAAAAGTATGAGCATGTACAGCACTCAATACTTAGTTGGGGCTCCTTTTGCCTGAATTACTGCAGCAATGTGGCGTGGCAAGGAGTCGATCAGTCTGTGGCACTGCTCAGGTGTTACGAGAGCCCAGGTTGCTCTGATAGTGGCCTTCAGCTCTTCCGCATTGTTGGCTCTGGCATATTGCATCTTCCTCTTCACAGTACCCCATAGATTTTCTATGGGGTTAAGGTCAGGCGAGTTTGCTGGCCAATTAAGAACAGGGATACCATGGTCCTTTAACCAGGTACTGGTAGCTTTGGCACTGTGTGCAGGTGCCAAGTACTGTTGGAAAATGAAATCTGCATCTCCATAAAGTTGGTCAGCAGCAGGAAGCATGAAGTGCTCTAAAACATCCTGGTATACAGCTGCGTTGACCTTGGACCTCAGAAAACACAGTGGACCAACACCAGCAGATGACATGGCACCCCAAACCATCACTGACTGTGGAAACTTTACACTGGACCTCAAGCAACGTGGATTCTGCGCCTCTCCTCTCTTCCTCCAGACTCTGGGACCCTGATTTCCAAAGGAAATGCAAAATTTACTTTCATCAGAGAACATAACTTGGGCCACTCAGCAGCAGTCCAGTCCTTTTTGTCTTTAGCCCAGGCGAGACGCTTCTGACGCTGTCTGTGGCTCAAGAATGGCTTGACACAAGGAATGCGACAGCTGAAACCCATCTCTTGCATACGTCTGTGCGTAGTGGTTCTTGAAGCACTGACTCCAGCTGCAGTCCACTCTTTGTAAATCTCCCCCACATTTTTGAATGGGTTTTGTTTCACAATCCCCTCCAGGGTGTGATTATCCCTATTGCTTGTACACTTTTTCTACCACATCTTTTCCTTCCCTTCACCTCTCTATTAATGTGCTTGGACACAGAGCTCTGTGAACAGTCAGCCTCTTTTGCAATGACCTTTTGTGTCTTGCCCTCCTTGTGCAAGGTGTCAATGGTCATCTTTTGGACAACTGTCAAATCAGCAGTCTTCCCCTTGATTGTGTAGCCTACAGAACTAGACTGAGAGACCATTTAAAGGCCTTTGCAGGTGTTTTGAGTTAATTAGCTGATTAGAGTGTGGCACCAGGTGTCTTCAATACTGAACCTTTTCACAACATTCTAATTTTCTGAGATACTGAATTTGGGGTTTTCATTAGTTGTCAGTTATAATCATCAAAATGAAAAGAAATAAACACTTGAAATATATCAGTCTGTGTGGAATGAATGTATGCATTATACAAGTTTCACTTCTTGAATGGAATTAGTGAAATAAATCAACTTTTTGAAGATATTCTAATTGTATGACCAGTACCTGTATTTATCAAGGGTGCCAATATTCGTAAAGGACACTGTATATCTATATCTATCTCTCTATATGTCTATATCTATCTATCTATCTGTCTATCTATATCTATTTCTATCTATCTATCTATCTATATATGTATATATATATATATATATATATATATATATATATGTATATATATATATACATATATACATAAAACACAAAAGTGAGTACACCCCTCACATTTCAGCAATCATTTTAGTATATCATCTCAAAGGACAATAGTATAGAAATAAAACTTGGATATATTTTAGAGTAGTCAATGTGCAGCTTGTATAGCAGTGTGTTTTTACTGTCCCTTGAAAATAACTCAACATACAGCCATTATTGTCAAAATAGCTGGCAACGAAAGTGAGTACACCCTAAGTGATAACAGCATGTCATTTAACCATGCAAAGCCACATGTCCTACTCATCATGTTCATGTTTTTGTCTGCTTGACAGGACCATACAAAGTTGTGTATCTTGTATTAGAGCAGTTAAAATTTGGTGCTTTGAGTACAATTCTCTCACACTGACCACTGGATGTTCAACAAGGCACATAATGGCAAAGAACTCTCTAAAGATTTGAGAATTAGAATTGTTGCTCTCTACAAAGATGGCCTAGGCTATAAGAGGTTCAGTAACAACCTGAAACCGAGTTACAGTATTGTGGCCAGGGTCATACAGAGGTTTTCCAAGACGGGTTCCATTCGGAATAGGCCTCGCAAGGGTCGATCAACGAAGTTGAGTGCTCTGTTCTGTGCGTCAGGTGCAGAACCTGGCTTTAGAAAACAGATGAATGAGTGCTGCCAGCAATGCTTTAGAGGTTGCAGAAGTAGAAGGTCCACTTGTCACTGCTCAGACCATACGCTGCACACTGGAACAAGTCGGTTTGCATTGGCGTCATTCCGAGAAGGAAGCCTCTTCTGAAGATGGCTTACAAGAAAGCCCGCAAACAGTTTGCTGAAAACAACCTGTCCAAGAGCATGAATTACTGAAACACCATGTCCTAGGGTCTGATGAGATTAAAATAAACTTGTTTGGCTCAGATGGTGTCCAGCATGTGTGATGCTGCCCTGGTGACAAGTACCAAGAAAATTGTGTCTCTCCTACAGTCAAGCATGGTGGTGGTAGCATTATGGTCTGGGGCTGCATGAGTGATGCTGGTAGTGGGGAGCTGCAGTTCACTGAGGGAAACATGGATTCCATTATGTACTGTAAATTTCTAAAGCAGGCTCCCAAACTGGGGTGCGTGTAACACCAGGGGTGCGCGGGAGAATATTTGTAATGAATATTGTTATTATTTTTACATCTTCAACTTGGGTAAACTTTACATGTCAAGGTTTCATTGGGAAATAAAATGTAACATTTCAAGCTGTAATTTACTCATGATTTAATTTTGCGGTTACAAGCATGTCTGCGTCACAATAGCTCTGCCCTTTTCACATTAGGCACAAGTGATTATTTCATTTTTTTGCTAAATATATTCATTAAAATGGACACCTGGTTAAAAACTGGTACTTTAAAGAAATCAAGGGACAGTGGGGGTGAGCTATCTACACTGGCATCTTCTGTGGAGATGAGCACCGACCATGGCCTTGAAAATATGGAGAAACCTGATCGAACGGACTCGGAGGATAACAAACGAAGTGAAGAGGCGGGAACAGAGAAATCCAGCAGAGATGTGAGGTTCAAGAGAATTAGGCCTACACTAGAGAGTGAGAAAATGTCAAGTAAAAAATGCAAATACAGTGACAGTTATGTTGCTTTCGGATTTACATGGATTGGTGATGCAGAAATTCCAAACCTTCAATGTGTAGTCTGTGGTGAAGTTTTAGCTAATAGCAGTCTCAAGCCCTCATATATGGTCCGGCACTTACAAACAAGACACAGTCACTTACAAGACATGCCTGTAAGTTATTCCAAGGAAAATTAAAGGAACTGCAGAAGAAGAAAAAATTATCCACTCCCATTCAAGCTTAGCGGCTTCCAAAAATGCACAGAAAGCTTCATATCTGGCGAGTTACCGCATAGCTAAGAGAGGTATGCCCCACACAACTGGAGAAAATCTTTGCTTACCTGTTGCCAAAGATATGGTAAACTGTATGCTCGGAGAGAAAGCTGCAAAGAAGCTGGACAAAATCCCTCTCTCCGACAATACTGTGGCTCGTCGCATTGATTCAATATCTTCTGACATTCTAAGCCAGCTAATAAGCAGAATAAAAAAACTGTGAATTCTTATCCCTGCAAGTCGATGAGTCTACTGATGTAGCTAACCTATCTAATCTTCTGGTGTATGTCCGTTATTTATTTGAGAACACGGTCCATGAAGATTTTTTGTTCTGCTGCCCCTTTGCCACACGTTCAACAGGGCAAAATATTTTTAATTTGATGGATAGCTTTTTCAGAGTAAATGAAATTGACTGGGTGCGCTGCGTTGGAATTTGTACAGACGGGGTGAAATCAATGACAGGGAGGCACAAAGGAGCTGTAGCTCTCATCCGAAAAGTTGAACCATCAGTTTCCTGGGTGCACTGCAGCATCAACCGAGAAGCCCTAGCAACGAAAAACATGCCGGATGAACTTTTGTCTGTACTTAATGACGTTGTGAAAATCGTCAACTTCATCAAATCTCATCCATTAAATTTGCAGATTTTTTGCACTACATGCAGTGAAATGGGCAGTGAGCACGAAACACTTCTGCTGCACACAGAAGTGCGCTGGTTATCGGATGGAAAGGTCTTGTCAAGAATTTTTGAGCTCAGATGTGAAGTTCAGGAATTTTTTGTTCATAACCCGTTTCCCTTGTCTTCATGCTTGTGTAACCCCTTGGCAATAGGATATTGGAATAAAACCCAACTACGCCACCTAGGTTATTACCCAGGAACATATGAAGAAACACTTGTTGATTAACACAAAAGTTACAACGATATGAAGGACCCTGCTGGTTCGTTTTTGATTCAAGACAGAGACGTGACTACAAAAAGATACACATTTATTAATTCACACCATGGTATACTCAATATTAAAAAACAATCTTAAAAATGGTCTCATCACAAGTACCAATTAAATACCCAGTCACAAAGAGACCGCAATAAATAACACCAGAATATAGGGGACACTCCACACAGCAAATCAGTGTATAAAGATGATTAAAGCAAGTGACAAATCAAACCAATACAAATCAATACAAACTCCCCTTCAATTCAGCGTCACTATTACAGCTCATCCGTTCACCTGTGGATATACACATACAGACCAAGATACTTTCACAGGAAACAAACTAAACAAAAATCACCTAAAAGATAAGTTCACAATGCTACGTAATGATCAATTGAATTGAATATCTATAAACGTTAGATCAGGATCCAAGTGGTGACGGTGTGCACAAAAGTAGTGACACCGTAACATTTAATGAAATGCCCACGATGAGAAAACACAGCCAAGGACAGCGGTAAATGAGACAAATTTAAAAGGCAAACAAGAACTTAAAGAGAACGGTCTCCGACCACGGAGGCTTAACATGCACTCAAGAAGTCGCACGCAATGCTCACATGGACACCTTTTAAAATGCTGAATATCCACGCGCTCCTAGTAATGAGCTGCACAGGTGTACGCAATAAAACTATGTGCCGACACCAGTAGGTGTGTCCTGCCCTTAGTGCGTCACCACAAGATTCTAAAAATAAAACCCGTTACACTTGCAAGACAACATCTGGCTTCAGAAGCTGGCATATCTAGCAGACATATTTTCTACTCTGATTAAACTTAATTTAAGTCTCTGAATGAACTTAATAAAGTCTGCAGAGTCTTAGTACCACTGTTTTCAACACACAAGTTGAAGCAATTATTAAAAAGCTAGTTTTCTGGGTCAAGTGGATAAATACAAACTCCACAGAGTGCTTTCCTCTGCTCTTTGACTTTTTGCAATCTCGGCAAGCTTATTAAGCATTAAGTGTGAACAATAAGTGCAGCCATAATCAAAGTAGACTACTCTCTCAATATTCAAAGTGCAAATAAAGACCACATTTTTCAAACATGATACAGAGCTATAGACAACTACACAACCTATTATAGCCTACATACTAATAACATCCTAGATATGTTATATGGCTTAATTTGAGCGCATTGGGGAGTCGCTCTCTAAATGCGGTGTATTAAAATTGCTTTTGAAGGCGTGCGTGTTTTACTCTCGGTTTTGTTTGAGCGATCACACAAACTCTCGGCACTGCTGAACGGGATTTTGAAAAGTGCCAAATGGAAATTACGACCCTGGTACATCGTATGCTATATTAAAGGTCTTTGAAAACACTGTTTTGATGCACTAAGTCACGTTAAGCATTTTCAAGCGCCCTGGCATCTGGAGATTCCACTGGAAGTGCCGCTGCTTTCTTTTACACTGAAATGCCTTCCGTTTGCACTGAAAAGTTCACGCACATCCACATATGAAATCACTTGCATATATGTATATACACAACTAAAGCATGCGTCTTACCTATCAAAATTGTATAGGTTTGTGAAATTTATTTTGTATGTTTGCGTGAGTGTTTTATTGGTGTGTATGCGCGCACCAAGTTTATATGTATATGTGAGTATTTACAGGTGTTGTCTGCATGCAGCGAGTTTATATGCATATGTGCATGTTGTTGTAGGTGTATATGTGTGGATCAAGTTTATATGTAAAAGCGAGTGTCTATTAGCATCCCTGGTAAAAACAGCATATGCTGGTAGGTATGTTTTGATGCTGAGATGCTGGTTAGGTATGTTTTGATGCTGGTTTAAGCTGCTCCTTTGCTGGTTTATACTGGTCCTTAGCTGGTTTATGCTGGTCCTTTGCTGGTTTATGCTGGTCCTTGACCAGCCACATGATCAGCATAAACCAGCAAAGGACCAGCATAAACTGAGAAGGGAACGAGACACTGTGTCCTCTAGAGGTCGCTATGGGGAACGTTGTCTGCGTGACCCGTGTCTGAAGCTTACATGTTAAAACTACAACCGTACTGACCGGTGACAGCCTATGACGTCACTGCCGGCGTGACTCGTCGCCGTTGGCGCATCATACCAGTGTGACTGCATAGTATGAAAGGGCGCCAGTCGAACACAACATCCGCTTCTTCGTCTGAAGCTCATGTCCCAAGTATGGCCATGAGTCTAGAGGACGCAGTGTCTCGTTCCCTTCTTAGGGAACCATTGCCTTTCGAGGAACTCGAACTGCTTCCTCTAGAGGTCGCTATGGGGAATGGTTATACCCACGCTGCCATGCTGAGGGGAGTGCAAGCCAGATATCAGAGGCGAGCACTAAGAACCAGCTCCACCTGAGGTGAGGAAGCTGCCCCAATGACGTTGAGGTGTCTGTTAGTGACTTTATCCTTTTGGCCATGGCCTGAGCTGCGTACCCAGTAACTTATCTGCAAGGGCAGGGCTAACAGAAGCCTGACCCTTGGGCAGAGCTCAGACTTGAAACCAAAGATTCCTTTAAGGAATTGTAGTACATAGTCTAGTATAGTAGTCTAGACTTTAGCTTGTTAACTGGGGGGTTTTACCTACAGCCCTACGCGAGCTTGTTCGAGGGGCTGGCCGGGTAGATCATCGGCACCTCATTGAGAGACATCGATAAGATACATAAGTTGAGTGTGGCCCGGGCATCTGGGTTAAACATCTCAAGAAAAGTGGTACGAAGCTAACGCGTAATCCTCACCATACAGGATTTTAGAAAGGATAACCCGGTTAGCCTGGACACTGAAATACCATTCATGAAGAGGCTCTGGAAGCAGAGAACACAAATTCAAACTAGAGGGAGGTTCCATGCTTTCAGGGAGAAAAATCGTGCTTAAGTGACCCTTTAATACAAGGGGAGCATTATGTCCGGATGGAATGCCCCGGAGCAGATGAATTCAGCTCTCTTAGGATAAGAGGAATCTCAATTGCTCAACAGGGATTATTATCCAATCAGGGACTACAACCTGGCATAGCCAGAGCCATAGGGAGCGGAGGCCCTTCTCTTAATATCACACAAGTATTTGCGTACTCTGTTTAGGAATGGCATGCTCACAGAAGACCCGCAGCAAGGGGAGCATTGCTAAGCTCATGTAATGTTAGAAGAGACATTATAGGGGCAGAAAAAGAGGTCTAATGACCTAGACTGCTGTTTTTCGAACTCCAGGAGACCAAGGGTCCTTCAGACCGGAATTGGTCAGTGCAGCCTTTGCATAGGTCAGTGTTGCAGGAGGCGAAATGTATCAGGCTATAGCAAGCACCGATTTAACCAATGAGGTTGTACAAAGTCTCAGACCTAATAACCAAGGTGAGTACTCAGCAGCCATGAGGTGTTTTAATGACCTAGGCTGCTGATTTTATGAGACTCCAGGACCAGGGGCCTTTAATACCCAATGGAGCAGGTCAACCTTCGTACACAGAGTGACGGAGGGGAAACACATCGGGCAGCAGCAAGCGGCCCACATATCCGATGTGAATACACAATAGTCTTAACAACCTGAAGTTGTTACCAGATGGTAGCTTAGGGATTGGATGACCTGGAGGAAATGATCCCGACACACAGCTGGGAGCGATATGCTAAAGAAACCTCCCCCATCAAGGTGAGGAAGTACTGCCTATGCTTAACCAACAAGGAGAGCAGCTTAACGGAGGCATGAAGGGCCTAACGACCTGAAGCTGTTACTCAGTAGAGGTGAAAGAGCGAGAGATCCAACAATGATGGCCCAGACGCTCAATTGGGAGCAGCATGCTTAGAGATAACCCAAAGGAGGGCAGCATTGCCTAGGCTTAACCAGCAAGGAGAGTCACTTAACAAGGAGGCAGAAGAGGCCTAACAGCCTGTTAGGCTGCTGTCTAATGGAGGTCAAAAAGCAGAAGGCTGGCACTCAGTAGGGAGTGGACATGCTCAAATATGATCTCCAACAAAGAGGAGAGCATCGCCTACGCTTGCCCAATAAGGAGGGCGACCTAACAGGAAGACAAAAGAAAGGCCTAGCAGCCTATAGCTGTTGCCTAATGGAGGTCATCCGTAAGAAGCAATCTCAGGAGCCTGGTTGGGAGCAGCCATGCTCGAAAGTGGCCCTCAAAGGTGAGGGGAGCATGCATAAGCTCAACCAACAGGGAAAGCAGCATAGCAGGGAGGCCAAAAGAGGCCTAACAACATGCGACTGCCGCCTAGTAGAGCTCACTAGTAGGAGGTGACCCCAAGTGCTTAATTGGAGCGGTCATACTCAAAGGTTACCCTCAGAGGTGAGGGGAACATTGCTTTGGTTCAGCCAACAAGGAGACCAGAATAGCAGGGAGGCCGAAGAAGGCCTAACAACCTGCAGCTGTTACCTAGTAGAGCTCAGTAGTAAGAAGTGATCTCCCGCACTTAAGTTGGGAGCGGACATGCTCAATTTTTAGGTGACCCTCAAAAGTGAGGGGAGCATTGCTTAGGCTCAACCAACAGGAGACCAGTATAGCAGGGAGGCCGAAGGAGGCCTAACAACCTGCAACTGTTACCTTGAAGAGCTCACTAGTAAGAGGTGATCTCCAGTTACCAGGCTTTAGTTGGGAGCAGTCATGCTGAAAGGTGACCCTCAAAGGGGAGGGGGCCTTCCATAGCTAGGCTCGGCCAGATAGAGGCAACTTATCAGGGGAGGCAGCAAGCGGCCAAACTACCTGATATCATTGAGGTGGAGCTTCACAAACGAATAGAGGAGGCTCAGCATTCTTGGTCACATGGCTGACATGGATCACCCTGGCAAAATGAAAGGAATATGCTCATGACAAACCCTTACAATAAGGGGAGCACTTCCAAGCTGGACCAGAGGGCGACGCCAGCTAGACTGGCAGGTTACTCAATGAAATGTTAGGTGGAGCGCCGCAGAGTCACCTTGAATGGCTCAAACCTTTTGGGGTGAAACCTGAGTAACGTAACCCGACTGGTATACAGCAACATCAGCCAGAGGACCAAATGGGGGAACCACACATCCCGAAATCGCAGCATAATACTGAGGACCTGATGGCTAAGGGACCCCGCAGAGGCCCAGTTGCTCAGCTGCCTGGTACAGTAGGTATGAAGCCGAAGAAATGGGCTATCTTCGCCCTGGATCTAATACTGATGGGTGAGATCATCAACCAGCCAGTGACAGCGAGAGGTTCCAACTCCAGCAGGTAGATGCTTGCCAGGATCCTATCCCTAAGAGTCAGAAACAGGTCCAAGAAGTGCTGCGGAAAAAGAATAGTTAGTGAACAACATAACTAATAATAAAAGATGAGAATGGATCGAACTCACCAAACCATGGATCCGGCTCATCGCTAATTGTCTGGACCATCAGTAGGCTGTTCTATAAACATAGAACTAACCAAATACATCATAGGTTTAGTCAGGGACTGCAGATTTTTTACAGGAGGGTTAACTAGGGGAATTAGGAAAAGGAAAATAAGGGTAGATGTTAACACCCACAGAGGGAGGTGAGTAGATGTTTTTAAGTTTTACTCTGACCGGGACGAGAGCGTTGAGAACGTCTCATCTGGATAACCTCCCTCAGGTCTTGCCTTTGATCCTTCAACTCGCGCTGCCTCCTTGACCTTGAGGGGCGCGAGTTGCGACACTAACCTTCTGAGCCTGCCTATGGCCCTTAGACCGAGACAGGCCAGGACCCCTCTGTTGATCGGGCTGAGACCTGGGCCTTCGTGGAATGAAGGACTTGAAAGCAGCCGAGCGCACCTTCGCCTCCTTAAACTTCTCAACAACCGTCTCAACGGAAGTGCCAAAAAGTTCAGCACACCTTTTGAATGTCTTGCTAGTGCTCACCATAGTAGAGAAAAGAACAGCGTTCTTACCAGATGCAGGCTTCAAACAAAGCAGTCACTGAAGACAAAGAAGAGGAAGTTGTGTTCGACTGGCACCCTTTCATACTACGCGGTCGCACAGGTATGACGCGGCAACAGTGACGAGTCGCGCTGGCAGTGACGTCATAGGCTGTCGCCAGTCAGTACGGTTGTAGTTTTTATATGTAAGCTTTAGACACGGATCAGGCAGACGACGTTCCCCATAGCGACTTCTAGAGGATGCAGTTTGAGTTCCTCGAAAGGGAACTGGATTATAACAATCACCGTACAGTTTTTCTAAAAAGCTAAAACACATTTTTTGAAACCATCACTCATTTTCTCAAAACCTTAAACACAAATCCAAATGTTCAAACTAAATTCACAGAACCCCTGACTCTTCTGGGAAAATCAAACAATCGCTTCAAAACCATTTCACCTATACTCAAAATCAGACAAAGCTTTGAAATCATACACACATTAGTCAATACTATACACACTACAGATCATTCATTAGACACTACATCAAAAAAATGGAGAACACAGTGTTTAGTGCATGTAGTTACAAAAAAAAGAATGATTACTGTATATAAAAAAGATACAGAAACATACACACACATTTAAAAAACATACACATACTTAAAAGAAATCACACCTAAGTTTGGTGAATATGCCAAAAAAAAAAAAAAAGGAAAAACACACATATATGTATATGCGTGTACATATCTATCTATCTATCTATCTATATATATATATAGAGAGAGAGAGAGAGAGAGAGAGATAGATAGATATGTATGTACGTACATATATGTTTGCGTGTGTACATATATATCTCTACCTATATCTATATATATATCTACATAGATATAGATATATATTTACACACGCACACATATACGTACATACGTATGTATGTATATATATATATATATATATATATATATATATATATATATATATATATATATGTATGTATATATATATATATATATAGTGTGTGTAAACGATGACAGCCGTGTTGCAGTTGTACTTAACTTTTGCTTTCTTGTGTTTAGGGTTTTGCATCACAAGTTCATCACAGAGCAAACTGTGTCTTAGTGAGTGAGAATGTGTTTAGAGGTTTGCAAAAAGAGTGCTTGAGATCTGCAAACAGTGTCTAAACTGCCTAAACTTGTTTAGGGTTTTGCAGAAAGAGTGATTTATTTGACAAATTGGTTTAGGCTATTGAGAATTTGTTTTAGCAAATGTGAAAAACTGTCCAGGCTGACTCTCCTGGCAAAATCAAACAGTCACTTCAAAACCATTTCACCTGTACTCAAAATCAAACAAAGCTTTCAAATCATACACACATTAAGTCAAAAATATACGCACTACAGATTATTCATTAAACACTACATCAAATAAATAAATAAATAATAAAAATATAGAGAACACAGTGTCCAGTGCATGTAGTTACTAAATAAATAAATAAATAAATAAATAAATAAATATGTTTATTGTATAGTAATCATTTGCAATTAAAAAAAAAAAACATACACACACTCAAAAGAAATCACACCCAAGTGTCATGAATTCTGTCCGGTCTGCCCGCCACCAGAGGTCGCCTGTGCATCTCACTAACATTTCACATCACTCAGACTGTTGCACCACACACCAGACTACATTCCCCATCATCCATTGCACTGATTACTTGCACACACCTGTATCCAATCAGACATGCTATATAAGCCTCGGACTTCCCCTTGTTTCTCACCGAGTATTGGAGTATCATATTGTGGATTGGAGTGTTGTGTATTGTGTTAGCGTTCCCTAGTTTTGCATTCTCGCCTGGTCATCTCGTCTTGTCTGTCTTGCCGCCTGCCCTGTGGATCTCGTGCTCGTTTATCGGTTTACCCTTTTGCCTTACACCCTGGATTACGTTTGCCGTTCATCGACCCTCGCCTGCTTTACGGACTACTCTTACATCTTGCCTACGTTGTACCTGTCTGCTATTGTTCTACTCCAAGCCTGTTTATGACCATTCCCTTGTCTTGCCCATCTAATAAAAGCTTGCATATGGATCCGCTCGCTTCACGTCTCCCTCACTCCATTCACCAAACTTAGTGTTTTTTTTTTTTTTTTTTTGAGTGTGTATATGTTATATATATATTAAAAAAAGTTCTCTTTCATTCTTCTTTTGAACATTTTTCAACTGATTATGGTGGCCACAGAGAATCTGCTCAAATTTGGCTGAACTCTTTGTTCTCCCTCTGTCATTCCATGCACAAGAACACGGTGCTTGGTTTTGCTCTTCCTCGTCCTCCTCTTTCACCACCTCATATTTACACTCACACCTCTCAGATTGACGGATGCATCCGTGCCATCTGTGCACTTTGAACTGGCTTATATTTTGTATATTTAAATACTTAAAAACAATTGTGAACAATTTTGAATTATTGTGTGTAAACAATGACAGCCGTGTTGTAGTTGTGCTTAACTTTTGTTTTTTTGTGTTTAGGGTTTTGCATCACAAGTTCATCACAGAGAAAATTGTGTCTTAGTGAGTGGGAATGTGTTTAGAGTTTTGCAAAAATAGTGCATGAGATCTGAAAACAGTGTCTAAACTGCCTGAACTTGTTTAAGGTTTTGCAGATAGAGTGATTTATTTGACAAATTGGTTTAGGCTATGGAAAATTTGGTTTAGAGAATGGTGTTTAGTGTTTTGGCAAATGTGAAAAACGTCTCTAGGTTACATATGTAACCCTGGTTCCCAGAGGGAATGTGACACTGGCAATTGCTGCAGGGATGCCAGAAGTATGGCTACGAGACGCAGCATCTTGTTCCCTTGGGGAACCAGGGTTGCATACGTAACCTAGAGATGTTCCCCTTCAGGAACTCGAGCTGCGTCGAACAACGCTTTGGGAACGAGATGCCCACTCCATCCAGACTTGCAAATCCCTGCCCAGTGTGTGAGTGCACAGCTAGGGTGGAAACAGCGGTGGCCAGCCCACAGTGTTGCAAAGCTATACTGAAGTAGAGTGGGTCTTGACCCCCAGGAAAGAGCGGAGATCAGAGGACTCGAATGAGAGAAAATGGCATTACCATCCACCGATTAAGGGTCTGCAACCCTTCTAGGGCAGACCAAAATATGTTAGGAGTTGGTCCAATCCCTCCACAGTGTGGACGTGTGTGTCAGTGCTCACACTGGAAACATACACTAAGCTTCTAATGGCAGGAGGGGCACACTAGTCATGAATGAGGTAGTAGAAAATGCTTGGCCACCAGGTACAAGTTCAAAAGAAAGGGCAATGGAGGGCCTATGATTGGCAACACTCTCAGTGAGTCTCAAGCTACCACGGCCAGGTCCCACATAGAGACACAATATTGTACCGACAACCTCTGCAGAGGAAACGTGCTATAGGGGAGGGGACCGACTCACATAAACCACCACTAAAAAAGGTGGAGTGGGCTCCAAAACTACCAGTAGCAGGGCAATAGGAGAGGGTACAGATGAAGCCTTGGCCAAGGCTGTACCAAAAGCAACCAGTCCAAGGGAACTGGGTGCGTCAGAGAGGCCAGAGGGGATAGTGCGAAGTCAGTCGCAGCAAGTCCCCCTAAGACAGGCCAAACTTCCTCTAAATAAAAGCTACCCTCAGGTGGAGTCCCTGCCAAGCCTAGACAGGCTGTCTGCTCCGCACAGTTTCCTCGCTGAGGGAGCTCTGGAATGGAGAATGGTCTCCTCAACCTCAGTTGGGAAACCGGAGGCTGTGTGTTGTGCCTCTCGGGGCCACACACAGCTTCCCCACCTGCGAGAGGAATCTCTCCCAACAGGAATCTCCCATGGAGAGCTGTCACAAGGGGAGATCAGGCCCGAGAACCATGCTCAGCCCGGCCAAAACTGGGGCAATCAACCCCATCATGGCACACTCTTTCTAGAACTCCTGGAAGCAGAGCAAACGGGGGAAGAGTGTACAGATGAAGCCTCGGCCAGAGCTGTACCAAAGCAACCAGTCCAAGAGGAATTGGATGAGTCAGAGAGGCCAGAGGGAATAGTCAGTCAGTCAGTCAGTCACAGCAAGTCCCCTTAAGGGGATAGTTCACCCAAAAAATAAAATTTGATGTTTATCTGCTTACCCCCAGGGCATCCAAGATGTAGGTGACTTTGTTTCTTCAGTAGAACACAGATGAAGATTTTTAACTCAAACTGTTGCAGTCTGTCAGTTATATAATGGCAGTCAATGGCTACCAAATCTTTGAGAGTAAAAAAAAAAACCTACACAAACAAAACCAAATTAAACCCTGCGACTCATGACAATACACTGATGTCCTAAGACATGAAACGATCGGTTTGTATGAGAAACTGAACAGTATTTATATCAATTTTTTTTACCTCTGATTCACCGCTATGTCCTACTGTCCTGAGCGCATGCACAGCATCTGATGCATGACATGTACACACACTGGCGTAGTATATGCAAGCACCGGAAGCGATCTGCGCTTATACATCACTCATTGTTTACACAGTGCACTGTGAAGATCTAAAGATATTTAGAAGTAAAGGTCATCACAATGGAAGACGATTTTTATTTATTATCAGACAACGTGAATTTTTTTGCCCGGCCGTATTTATTTGAACCAGAATACTCAGAGCAAGAATTTAGAGAGATGGAGGAAGCAGCCGCAGCAGCAGCAGCAGCAAGTCTTCAAGCTTCAGAGAGACAGAGATCTCTTCAAAAATGGTGGTGTTCTTGTAGTAAGTGTTATGAGATGCCAACAGAAGTGGAGAGCATCTGTTGTCACGAAGTTGTAAACCTTCCAGCAAAGCTGCCCAGACTACAGAGTGTGGGCTATCTACTTATGACCCTAGCAGGGGAGATAGTACTGTCCGGGCAAGGCTCAGGAAGACAGCTACTTAAAACCCTAAGAATGGGAGCAATCCCAAGCTAGCACATAGGTATCCTCAGATAGCCATATACCTAGAAAGTCTAACAACACTGTCTAGGTAACGCTCCTTGAAGCCTCTTTGAATGTACAGATGAAGCCTTGGCCAGGTCTGTACCAAAGCAACCAGTTCAAGAGGAACTGGGTGAGTCAGAGAGGCCAGAGGGGACAGTGTGAAGTCTCCTGAGTTGCAGCAAGTCCACTTAAGACTGTCCAAACTTCCTCCAAATCAGTGCCACCACCTCAGGTGGAGTCTCCCCCAGGCCTTTGACAGGCCATCTGCTCATCCTTCTACGGAACAGTGAAGTACCAGCTGTAGAACTCGGACTCTGTCAAGAAGAAGGACCACCCTGATGACCTCCTTCCTCAGGAGAGTGTAACTTTGTTCCATGACCAGAGCCTGCTCGGGGGCCTCCAAGTGGAAATGACACCGTAAAAATGGAGGCAGGAGAAAAAGACTGGATTCTGTAGCCTACAGTGTGCAGGACCCATTGAGACATGTTTGGCAGAAGTTTACACGCTGCCAGATGGTCTACTAAGGGAATCAGTCTCTCAAGACTGACCTCTGGTGTACTTACAGCGGCTAACTCGGTGCCCTGAAATGGATGACCGGCAGGGAACGGCCGGTCTAGCTGCTCTAGAGACCTCCTTAGAGGTGGCGAGCTTCCAAGCACCATTACGTTCCTGGGCGGATGCTGCGAGATGCGCTCCGCTGGAGACCGCTGTGCCCTGAAGCACTGGAGGTTGCAGGGCTAACAGATCAATCTCCTCAGGGCACTGAGGAGAGACGGGCACCGTATGATGATTTGTACACCACTTTTTCCCAGAGGGGCCTGCCCTCAGAAGTCCTGGGCCACAGGCATCAGGACTCTCCTTATACATGATGGCCTCCAACAGTAAAAAAGATAACAGTAATTTTCTTAAGTGCATTATCCTAACTCTTCAAAACTTTTTACATATGAAGAACAAGTCATTCTTAGGAAACATAATTGGTTTCATAAATGTATAATGCTCAGGGACTATCAAACATTTAAGCTGGCTGCTCAGTTCAATTAATTTTTTTTTTTTTTTTCAGTTGCTAACAAGCATTGTTCAGTACTGAAGCCACATTTTCAAAACTATTCATACAGACTGCATTACCATCAAGTATCTTGTTGCTGATCTCACCTCCAAAACTCACTCAGACCAACAAAACACTTCATACAGGTCTCAAAGTAAGTTCAATATAATTGTCACATAAGTATTTCATTATAGGATAAAATAACATCTTTTCATTTTACTGACTTTTACTGTCTTACAGCGCAAAGAATAAACGAGAAAAGCAGCATTTCCCCCTATTTTTTTTTTCCTGCCTATGACCCAGGAAAGGCTCCAGCCTCTATATGACCCTATATAGAACAAGCACTAGGGAAAATGTATGGAATATGAAATGTATGGATTGATGTACAGTACTGTAAGGGTTGTAGTCTTCTCTCTCTGACACTCTTTTTTTTCCCCACCAAAGTATCTTTCTTGATCCATGTTTCCAAACAAAATCATTCTGAAGCCATCCATCCCATTTATCCCATTTATCAAAAGATCACCAAAGGAAGAAGAAGAAGAAGAAGAAGAAGAAGAAGAAGAAGATGAAGAAGAAGAAGAAGGAGAATGACTAAAAATGGAATATTTGGCTTGGCTTTCAGGTGAAATTGCAGTTGGTTGTGTTTGGAATAAATATTATTCAATTCCATAGTAAATATTTAGCTAAGTTGTAACGGGGTGGTATTACAGTGTGTTGCACCAAAAGAGTGTACTTCCCCTTTAAGAGAGTGGCTGCTACTGATGACACGCTTAGAGTGTGATACAGAGACAGATGGGTTAAGTAGTGCTGGAGAGATGAAGACAATAGTGAATTATCCTGGGTTAAATCCAGTATTTATGTGAGTACATACGATGATATTCCTTTAATCTGCTGTAATTTTATGCATTTGTTTCATCCCGTGTATGTACAATGTGTATTTTGTGGTTAGGGATTGGGATGAACGGAGATTGTGAAACACTGCACGTGGCAAGTGTTATGGATTCTCAGTAAAACAGAATTCAGTAAGTGTTAAATGTGTCTACAGTATGTGCATAATGTATGTGAATGATGTGCATAATATCATGTTTATGTTATATTTGACTTCCATGTAACATTGTTTAGTTCATATGATGAAAATGCTGATAGTCGTTCTGTGTTTATGTGTAGGGTGCCAGTATCGTGTTTGTGTGATCCTAAAGAGCATTGTTTCACCCTAAAAATGTGCCCTAACATTAGAAATAATTTTACATTCTGAAAAATTGACACTTCATTTGAGGTTTTTTTTTTGTATTTGCTTATTCATGTGAAACCTCGTTCGGAGTGTAAGCACAGTAATAGTAACCCTGTGTGGTGAATCTGAGTATTATCTTTGATGTAAGTTAAGTGATAGTGAATTATCCATTCTTTTGAGATCGCTTAAGATCACAACCAAGAAATTCTAAACAACGGACTGAGTTAAAATACCAAAATAAATGAGAAAATATAAAACCTGATTCAGTGTCGATTTGATTTATGTTGTTACTTGGCAACAAAGATTTTATTTTTCAGTATAATTCCTGCAGAAATGGACAGTTCATCATTCTGATTTGAACGTGCTTTTATCAGTTTTAAAAGCAGTGTGTTTGATGCATTGAATGCATTTTGTCTGAAAGAAATGAAAAAAATGATTCACAGTTTGTTTACCATAGACTTCTGTTTCGCTGAATGCGTGATCAGTTTTGAAAATGTGGCTTCAGTATTGAACAATGCTTGTTAGCAATTAAAAAAAAAGAATAATTAGAATATGAAACAAATACATAAAATAAGTTAATATGTACTTTACTGGTAATATAGTTTTAGATAATTATTTCACAAATGTTTATAGATCATTAAAACAATGTAAAAAAAATGGTTATAGATCATAAAATATGTTGGTAACAATTTACAATAAGGTCTCGCTGATTAACATTATTTAATGCATCATTTATATATTATTCTCCCTCTCTCTCTCTCTGTGTGTGTGTGTGTGTTTCACACACTTGAATTTAAAGTGTAACCCTTTCTTTGCGGTAACCCTTAAACCCGAATAGAAATACCCTTAAATAATGTATAGACCTTTTTCCTGAGTAAATGATGAGCGCCGCCATTACAAATTCTAACTTCCGATTGGATGCTGGTCTGTTCCGGTCTCCATAGGAACCCATTCAAATAGTGTCCATCTGTTATTAATGTAGCTAAGGTCGGCAGCTATGTGTCATCTACACACTCACTAAACTTTGAGGACAAATGACGGTCATTGCAACATTGCAAAGTGATGGCGCTATGGACCCATGTACTTTTAAAAAACATTTTAATAGGTTTAACATCAGATTATCAGCTTGGAATATAAGATAAACTGACTAAAAACACTGGAGACCGAAAATGCAAAGCATCCTTCAAGTTAACCTAACATTCTACCTTATCGCCCGAATTACATGGATTAAAATGGGGTCAGATTAAACTGTGTGAGGTAAAATAAGTGTTTTAAAAAGATGAGACAATGACAAATACAAAATAAATAAATAAAGTGCATTAAAAATCAGTGTTGGGGGTAATACATTACAAGTAATGCGAGTTAAGTAATAATAGTACTTTTTTCCAGTAACTAGTAAAGTAACGCATTACTTTTGAATTTCTATGAAAATATCTGAGTTACTTTTCGCCAGTTACTTTTTTCCCCATTTATTGATTGACAAGTCTTCTGTCGGGAAATTGGGAGTAAATATGATGTTACTGTATTTTAGACTAAATGTGAACTAAATGTGACTAAATTAATGCATCTCACTCACAAAAAAACAGATGCAGTATTCCTCAAAATGAATAAAAACAGTAAAGTGCAAACTCAGAATATGACGCAACCCTGCAATAATTAAATATGTTAAATAAAATAAATACCCTTTATGTATTTAATCCCATTTTATTAACCAGTGTCTTTGCTGCTGACCTTCAATGATGCAATTCAACCATACTAAAAGGCAAAAATTACTTTAGATAAACTAACATTTGTACTACATTTTTTTATAGCTGAAGAGTGATCTCCTGCATAAATGTACTTTTCTTTCAGCCAGAGATGAATTCATTTCACTTTTGGTGTAAAAGGGCTTTTACATTAGAATTGTTTTATATTAAAAACAAAGAAGCAAGCCCTGCTCAGATTTAAAAAGTAACGCAAAAGTAACGTAACACATTACTTTCCATAAAAAGTAGCTAAGTAACGTAAATAGTTACTTCAGGGAGGGATGCTAAATTGTAATGCATTACTTTTAAAAGTAACTTTCCCCAGCAACTATTTACAATATTCACAAAGAACTTAAAACAACACAATAAAACTAGAAATCCTAGGCTGTCAAAAGCACAGAGTCTTTCAGTTCCATACCATTAAAAGAGTGCTTAAAAAATCCAGCGTGCTGTAAGATCCAATTTTAAAGTATCCACCAGTGTATATACAAAGAAAGTGATAATCCAATAAAAGTGAATTGCTGGAATGACAAGTCAATCCAGCGTTTTGGGTGATTTGGTCTGTGACCCTGATAGTTTGTTATGCTGCCTCCTTTATACTGTTAAGTTCCTATTTCCTTTCATGCGATGAGTCACATGACAGGCAGACCCAGAGTCACTTAAGGACATACACACGTTAAAATGGCTAAGACAATATGAAAACCTATTAAAACTCAAATATACATGAAATTATCATATATTAAGCAGGTTAAAACATGTGTCCTGTGTGACAGTGTCACAAACAGTCAGGCGTGACTTCTGCATTCCGGAAAAACATCTATAGTTATCGGCATCTTTCCACCTCTTATGTGTACAGTTAATTTTTAGACACGAGAATTACATTCAGCGTGGACACTAATGAACAACCTTCCTGTATCTGAGGCAAAATTACTAAATATTAAGAATGCAACAACACGTGTTATATTTTTCTAACTCCAAATGATCGGACACTGATCAGAACCAGCTGATAGTAACTATCTCTCAACTTGATGAGTGGCATATCAATCTTCACAGGGATGGAGTCAAATAATAACACTGTTATTAGGAGTGTATAATTTATATAAAAGTAGCTGATGTTTACTTTGCATACTGCTGCTCTCCTTCTAGTCACTACTGAGCTCTTCCCTCTCTTGATTAAAGCACCAGGTGAAGGGTTGCCAGTTATCACAAAAAAAGCAAAACAAACGAAACAGAGGAAACAGAGGAAACAGAGGAAACGGAGGAAACGGTCAGAAACTGAGAAACAACATTTATATACTGCTTTATTTGTTCATTCAAGTTAGTCCACCCAGGGGTTTGCGCACTGAAACCCTGTTAACTTTATCTGCACAAGAGAGTAAAATGGCATGCATCGGCTAACTTTGTCTGTCTCATCAAGGCACGAACACAAATTAATGAGCTGTTATGCTGCCGCTGGGACTGATGAAGTATAGAAAGTAACAGCAGATATCAAATGACTAATTATGATATTTGCTCAGGTGGATGCTGGGGTCTTATCTATCGGATTGCAATGTATATTCATTTTATTAATTAACATTACACATAGTGTGCATAGGCACACATAGTCCAAGGCCACTATCAATCAATCATGTTTATTTATACAGCGCTTTTTTAACAAAACAGGTTGTGACAAGCAATAAATAAATTAAACAGTTTATAGTACATTTGAATTCCCAACATGCTTATTTGAAGTGCATTAAAATATACTGAATTGCATTTTAATATATTTCTAAAAAGTATACTATAAGTACTTTGGCGATAAATATATTGTTAGTTAAGTTTTTAAGAAGTATACCTAACACAAGCATACTTTAAGTGAAGTTTTAGTGTATTTACAGAAAATATACTTATTTCACTCTTACTCAAAGTATATTTTATGTGTACTTTGTGTAAGAAAATTGCAAAATCATTCAGCTTTTAGTGGGTTTAAAGTATAAGTACTTTATAACCATGTGCAGGCCTACTGCAATATGTTTTAAATATCCATGTAATTAAAATGTGCTTCAGCCTGCTTTTCAAAAGTAGGATATTTTGAAAAACATTTTTTAACATTTTAATATATTTTATAAAGCACATTAATTTACTACCACATGATCCACAGTATATTATGTGCTATATGCTATAGCCAAAGTGCATGTTTACAGTGTACCAACTTGTAATGTATTTAACATTTTACACAAACTTTTTTTAGCAACTGCAATTAAGCATTGTAATAAGCATACTTAAAATAGATATGATGTTCACTTTTACTTGTTTGTACTTGTAAAACAATATGATACTCAAAACGCTGATGTTTTGTTAATTGGGAATTTCAATAGTAGCCTTTTAGGCTACTATTTAAATTCCCACAAAGACTTCAACATCATATTATATGTGTCACACAGTCACCTGTCTCACCAGCCAAAGTCACTCGCTCCCAGTCACCAGCCTTCAGACTCACCTGATACCACTTACCTGCAACTCGATGCAAGGATTTCTGGAAACGAACTTGAAAAGGATTATTTGAGAGATAAGACTTTAAACCTTATACTGCTATATGCTTCCACCTTTTGGATATTCATCACCCTTCTTATGTTTATGTTGGAAATCTTTGAGTTCACGTCAAATAAACATTGTGATCAAAACTAACACGTCTTTGCCTTTCTCAACTGTGACAATATGAAGTGGATCATAAATTAATTTTCTAAACATGTGCTTAAAATCCCCATATATTTACTTGTGTTTAAATTCAAACAGCACCAGTAACACACATGACTAAACCCGATTGGTTCCAGAGCCTTTGAACGGCACTGATTGGTTCATTAGCTGATAGCTTGTTTAAGTGCCTTGACGAATATAATTAGAAGTCTGAATTGTAAATGTTAAATTATAGAGTGATCTCTTCAAAAGTCTTGGAGGAAATCACTCCATTCATATGGTTTTATTTATTTTATGCACTAAATCAGTGAACATTTGAAACGTGAACAGTGTTGTTGAATCTAGTTTCATCGGAGGGACATAAATCTCTCAGGTGAGTGAAGACAGAATTAACCACTGTAACATGAACAGTGTTGGTGAATCTACTTTCATCGGAAGGACATAAATCTCTCAGGTGAGTGAAGACAGAAGTAACCACTGTAACATAATACTGACACTAGCTAGAAATCTAGTAACTTAACCACTGGGTATATAGTCAAAGACTCTTTTTAAAGTCCTTGATAAATTTGTTTAAAATGCCCTCCACTAATACTGGCACCCTTGGTAAATATGAGCAAAGACGGCTATGAAAATAAATCTGCTTTGTTTATCTTTTTGATCTTACATTCAAAAAATTCACAGAATGTTAACCTTTCATTGAAGTAAAACAATTAAAAGTTGGGGGAAACTTACATTATGAAATAAATGTTTTTCTCCAATGCATGGTGGGCACAATTATTGACACCCTGAGAAATTATAATGAGTAAAATATCTCTGAAGTATATTCCCATTCATATTTGCATTTTATTTAGCACACTAGAATGACTATGAGTATGATATTGTCCAGCCATGACTTCCTGTTTCACAGGATTATAAATATGAGGAGCACAAAGGCCAAATTCCCTTAACCATCCATCACAAGGAATAAAACCAAATAATATAGTTCTGATGTGCAGAACAAGATTGTTGAGCTTCACAAAATAGAAAGTGGCTGTAAGAAAAGAGCTAAAGCATTGAAAATCCCAATTTCCATCATTAGGACAATAATTAAGAATTCCAATCATCTAAAGTTGTTACAAATCTGCCTGGAAAAGGACGCGTGTCTATATCGTCCTAATGGATGGTGAGGAGAACAGTTTGAGTGTCCAAAGACTCTCCAAGTATCACAGCAGGAGAACTGCAGAGATTAGTTGAGTCTTGGGGTCAAAAAAATTCAAAAAAATTCAAACAGCCCCAACATCACCACATGTTGTTCAGGAGGGTTTTAAGAAAAATCCTCCTTGCTCATCCAAAAACAAACTCCAGCATATTCAGTTGTCAGACACAACATGAATTTCAAATGGGACTGGCTTCTGTGGTCAGATGAAACTAAAAAAAGAGCTTTCTAGCAGCAAACCCACCAGATGGGTTTGGTACAAAAAGTACCCCATGTCCACGGTTAAATATACTGCATCTGTTAGAAGTTCTATATTGAGCTGTGGTTGGATCTTCCATCAGGACAATAATCCAAATCAAACATCAACATTAACACAAAAATGTGTCACTGAGCATAAAATGAAGCTTCTGCCATGGCCATCCCAGTTGCCTGACCTGAACCCTATAGAAAATGCATGAGGTGAACTGAAGAGAAGAAGCACCAGCATGGAGCTGGTAAACTGAAGGATCTGGAGAGATTCTGTATGAGGGAATGGTCTCTGGTCACTTGTCAAGTGTTCTCCAAACTCTTCAGGCATTAAAGGAGAAAACTCAGAGCTGTTATCTTGAATAAAGGACGTTGCAATAATTGGGTGCCAATAATTGTGGTCAACATGAAGTAGAGAAAAACATTTATTTCATAATGAGATTTTCCCCCTGCTTTCCATTGTTTTACTTCAGGTTAGAATTTTGTGAATTTTTTGAATGAAAGATTAAAAGGATAAACAATGCAGATTTATTTTCACAGCCACCTTTGCTCATATTTACCAAGGGTGCCAATATTAGTGGAGGGCACTGTATGTAGAGACATTTGTCTGTCTTATAACTATAAAACATTGTCCAGTGTACTGGCAGGAAAAAGGTCATTATAACATGTACAACAATACATTAACATTCTTTACGAGAAATGAAGTGCATTTCTTTCTAATTTCCTCAACAATTTGGCTTTATTGTAATGAAACAAATGATGTGTGGAAATTAAAAAAAAAAACACCATGTTATGAACATCTTGAAGCTTGACAACCTTATTGCCTTTTTGTATATTGTCTAATATATATTTCTAATTACAGATGGTGCAAAGATGAAATTGTAAAAAAAAAAAAAAAAAAAAAAAAAAACAATGCCAATAAGAGAGCATACATCTGAAACTGCTGAGACTGCTGTTTTTTGATTATATTACCCACATGGTACATTGTACTCATCGTACTGCCACTCTTAAAAAGTAAAAACAAATCATTAATCATCATTTGACATTGAGTGCAGATGTGAACAAAAAAGGGAGCAGTAAGTTTGTTTTAATGTCACATCACCACTGTATAGATTTTTTAATCAGGCCTAACAGAGGATGATTCAGTCAGTCTTGGAAGGAAAATGTAAGCAAAGTGTCCATTCCAGGTAGTTAATTTCTGTGCTTCTTTTGAGTCAATCATGTAAAAATGCATTGTTTTTCGTTTTTTTTTTTTTTTTTTTTTTCGGTAAAGCTGCAGTGCAGGGCACTTGTCATTAGTGTTCCTGGCTTACGCTATTGACTTCTAATTTTCATGTCTGTTCATGTCTGTTTATGTTCATGTAACTCAGAGTGCTGTATGGTGATTACAGACAAGAGGATGAAAAATGGACACTCATGTCAAGCTTGATGAGAAGAGAGTCAAAGCTTTGAATGGTAAACTGAGAAGTCAAAATTCTAATGCATATCTATGCAAAATATAATACATATATTAAATCATGGATGCAAAACTGTCAATCATTAGTTAATTTTATAAATTATTAAGTTGGCTTGAGAAAGCCAACTTACTGATATGCTATTTAAACTTATTATTATTAAGTTGGCTTGAGAAAGCCAACTTACTGATATGCTATTTAAACTTCTTCTTCTTATTATTATTAAGTTGGCTTGAGAAAGCCAACTTACTGAAATTGTATTTAAACTTATTAAGTTGGCTTGAGAAAGCCAACTTACTGATATGCTATTTAAACTTATTATTATTAAGTTGGCTTGAGAAAGCCAACTTACTGATATGCTATTTAAACTTATTATTATTAAGTTGGCTTGAGAAAGCCAACTTACTGATATGCTATTTAAACTTCTTCTTCTTATTATTATTAAGTTGGCTTGAGAAAGCCAACTTACTGAAATTGTATTTAAACTTATTAAGTTGGCTTGAGAAAGCCAACTTACTGATATGCTATTTAAACTTATTATTATTAAGTTGGCTTGAGAAAGCCAACTTACTGATATGCTATTTAAACTTCTTCTTATTATTATTATTAAGTTGGCTTGAGAAAGCCAACTTACTGATATGCTATTTAAACTTCCAGTTATTATTATTATTATTATTATTATTATTATTATTATTAAGTTGGCTTGAGAAAGCCAACTTACTGAAATTGTATTTAAACTTATTATTAAGTTGGCTTGAGAAAGCCAACTTACTGATATGCTATTTAAACTTATTATTAAGTTGGCTTGAGAAAGCCAACTTACTGAAATTGTATTTAAACTTCTTATTAAGTTGGCTTGGGAAAACCAACTTACTGATATGCTATTTAAACTTCTTATTAAGTTGGCTTGAGAAAGCCAACTTACTGATATGCTATTTAAACTTCTTCTTCTTCCTATTATTAATTTGGCTTGAGAAAGCCAACTTACTGATATGCTATTTAAACTTATTATTATTAGGTTGGCTTGAGAAAGCCAACTTACTGATATGCTATTTAAACTTATTATTATTATTATCATTAGGGGTTCGAGCGCGTAGCGCTGAAACCCTATTGTAATTGTTAGGATTTTTTAGGGGTTCGAGCGCGTAGCGCTGAAACCCTATTGTAATTGTTAGGATTTTTAGGGGTTCGAGCGCGTAGCGCTGAAACCCTATTGTAATTGTTAGGATTTTTTTTATTAGGGGTTCGAGCGCATAGCGCTGAAACCCTATTGTAATTGTTAGGATTTTTAGGGGTTCGAGCACGCAGTGCTGAAACCCTATTGTAATTGTTAGGATTTTTTTTATTATTATTATTATTATTCTTCCCTAAAACTGAATGTGCAGCCCAAACCGTAAGTCCTAGAGAGCTGAAACTTGGTCAGATGGTAGTAATCCTCCTCGCTACTCAGATACAAAGACTCAGCCAAATCGGCCTATAGGTGGCGCTACAGCAATCAAAAACACGAAAGTGCTCATAACTCCTAAACCGCTTGCCGTAGACTCAAAAATTTTACATTTTTGGAATCCTTGGGTCAATACAAATTGAAAAATCCCCCTGTGATTTGGGGTCCTGGAGGCCCCGTTTTTCCGCAAATTTTAATTATGTCCAAAACCTACTTTTGCGAACTAGTCCTAGGTTTTTCGCCCGATCGGAACCAAACCACTGCTGAAATATTCTCTGGACAGTGAATACCAATAATTATCAAAAAAATTTCAAAATTCGACTCATCATTGCGAAAGGGCCCCAAAAAGTTTGTCAGGTGGAGGGCCATTTTTACTAAAATGGCTATAACTCATGAACCAAATGAGATATCTTCACCAAACTTGGGAAACTTATGTATGAGCTCAATCTTTGGTCAAATAAAAAAAAATTGCACAGTTATACCACTTGGTGGCGCTATAAGCCTGAAAAAACAGAAAAATGACTATAACTATGCAATCGTTGGTCCGATCGACTTGAAAATTGGTATGCAGTGTCTCTGTCCAATGTGCCATAAGGGTCTATGAGGACATTGGCGTATCTCAAAAAACATGGCCGCCATTGGCCAATGAAATTTGAGCACCTATTAGACAAGGTTAACGGAGGTCGATCGGAACGAAACTCACTGGGCATGTTCGACTCATGGCCCTAAAGGTCTGTAAGAATTTTGAAACAAATCGGCCACTAGTTGGCGCTAACGAGTTTTTTGCCTCTGTAATCACGTGGTGTTTCACACATCCACACAATATGCATATCATTTGATAGATCTCCTCATGATGAACAACTTTGGCTCAAGAACCATTGCTGTCAATCAAACCGTTCATTAATTATTCACAAATATGTGAAAAACCTACTTTTGCGAACTAGTCCTAGGTTTTTTGCTCAATCTCGATCAAACCACTGCAGTAATATTCTCTGGACACTCTAGATCAATAATTATCAAAAAAATGTTGAATTTTGTCCTTCGGTTAGCTATAACGGGGTCATTTAGAAAAGGGGCGTGGCCGCATATACCCAAAAGCTTATAAAACCTAAACAAAAACTCGAAACTTTACGAAAATTGGTGAGAACATGCGTCAGATGATTCTTAACAAGCCTGCAAAGTTTCGTGAAGATCAGACCATAGGTGGCGCTATAACAGTTAAAAAGGCTTCAAAAACACAACCTGTGTATAGTAAATGGTTTCAAATGGCTAAATAAATACTCATATATTCACATAAACACTAGATCTTCATATCATTTGATAGATCTCCTCATGGTGAACAACTTTGCCTCAAGAACCATTGCTGTCAATCAAACCGTTCATTAATTATTCACAAATATGTTAAAAACCTACTTTTGCGAACTAGTCCTAGGTTTTTCGCTTAATCTCGATCAAACCACTGCAGTAATATTCTCTGAACTCTCTAGATCAATAATTATCAAAAAAATGTTGAATTTTGTCCTTCGGTTAGCTATAACGGGGTCATTTACAACAGGGGTGTGGCCACATATACCCAAAAGCCTATCAATACTAAACAAAAACTCAAAACTTTACGAAAATTGGTGAAAACATGTGTCAGATGATTCTTAACAAGCATGCAAAGTTTCGTAAAGATCGGACCATAGGTGGCGCTATAAGAGTTAAAAAGGCTTCAAAAACACAAGCTGTGTATGGTAAATGGCAAATGACAAACTGTTCATTGCTTAAGTCTTTTAAAAACATATATTCATTTAAACAAAAAAAAAAAAAAACATTCAATAAAGGAGACAGTGTCTCACTTCATTAAGACTTGTTTGACTATTGAAATCTCCTGAATGAATGATTCAATGACATACTTTTTTTTTAAACGGGCAGTTGTCGCCACCTCCTGGCGGAAGAGGATAAGCGTTACAATAGATACACGTGTTAAAATACTTTCGTTTTTATCGCTACTGTAGACAATAAGTGTTTATACCCAAACTATAAACTTTTATCCCAGTACTTCTATTATTTAAATATCTGTAACACAGAAATAATGATTATAATGTGGTTGAAAAGACTGTTTGTGTTGTTCACATTTACTCCGATCTTCTGATTCATTAACATGGCAGCGACAAAACGTGTTTCTCACGCTCCACTGACACTGGCGATGTGAAACAGTCCTAATAGACATAGATAACTCATTGTCATTTAGGAATAAGATTGCATGGGTGTTTGAATCGACACCTCAATATTTTAAGGATTAATAGTGCAGCTCTAATGTAAACATGGCAAAATGTTGTGGGAGGATACTGTCACGAGATCTCGTGAAATCCGACTGGTCTCGTCACATCCCTACCATTTGAATAGCCACTTAATAATAAGATCATGATCTACTGTACCCGAGTCTATAAAACCTAAAAGAAAAGAAAAGTCAAATCATCATCATATGATTCTAAAAAAGCCTGCATTTTAAAGACATCAGGCAAAAAAAGGCAATGTAACAGTTATAAAGCTCAAAAACTATGCATCGCTCTTTAAAATGTCATGAAATTACAACTATAACCACTAGATGGCAGTAGAAGACCACTAATGGCTCATTGAAATGAACAGCGCTATTCACAGATTTTCCATTCATTTCAATTCATGCAAAGACTAAATCACTGTTATAACATTTCAGATCACATTTAGTCAAAGTTTAACACTTCATTTAAACACATATATCATATTTGACAATAATACAAGATTATGATTACAGTGAAACCTGAAAACTATATATAAAATCTTAAAAAGACTTGCATTTTGTCACCTACCATTTAATACACAAATCTCTTATGTGCAACAAAATGTGTGTGTGTGTGTGTGTGTAATAATGCTTGATGAACTTTAATATAATAGTTTAACTATTTCATATTCTGTGTTTGTGATTGTATTGTCCATCATAGATGTGCTGTAGTGTTAGCCATATATTTTGGGTTGGACTACATCCTAAAACCATAGCAACCATAGCATCAGATCATAGGTGGCGCTATAACAGTTAAAAAGGCTTCAAAAACACAACATTTCTATTGTAATTGGCCTCGAATTACTAAAAAATGCTCATTTTTTCACAAAAACACTAGATCTTCATACCATATGATAGATCTCCTCATTCTCAACAATTTTTTGACCATTGCTGTCAATCCAACTGTTCTTTAAATATGTTCTTTAAATCTACTGTACCCAAAAGCCTAACATTTTTACAAGAAAGCTTGCAACATCTCAAAACTGTGACAAAAATGACAAATACTCCCATTCTAAACAAATATGCAAAATTTAAGAGAGACTGGGCAAAAATAACACTATAATAGTTATGATGTTTAACATCTCAGTGTTTGTATGAGACATTGCATGAAATTGCAATAATAACCACTAGATGTCAGTGGAAGACCACTAATGGGCTTATTCAGCTGACTACAAATTGCTTTTAATAGGTTTGATGATCGATTAACACTTATAAAATCACTGTTATAACATTTAAAATCACATTTAGGCAAAGCTTACAATTTTGTTCATACAGACATATCAGTTTTTTACAATTATGCCACATTATGATTACAGTGAAATCTGAAAAAGACACAAACTGTTACAAAGAGAATACTTGCAAGTAAAAGTGTTGGCCCATATCATTTATTTCAAATATCTGTACAAGAAAATGTGTATGCATGTATGTCTCTGTGTGTGTAAACATGTTTATTCAGTATTAATATATTAGTTTAAACTTTTCGTTTCTGTGTGTGTATTTTTGTGAGCATGTTCTCCATTTTGGATGTGTTTTACTGTCAGCCATGAATCCAGGTTGGCCTAGACCCTAAGCATACCACTTTAAAGACCTTAAAATGCTCGAACCCCGATAATTGCTGCTTGCAGCTATATTTAGGGGTTCGAGCGCGTAGCGCTGAAACCCTATTGTAATTGTTAGGATTTTTTTTATTATTATTATTATTATTCTTCCCTAAAACTGAATGTGCAGCCCAAACCGTAAGGCCTAGAGAGCTGAAACTTGGTCGGATGGTAGTAGTCCCCCTCGCTACTCAGATACAAAGACTCAGCCAAATTGGCCTATAGGTGGCGCTACAGCGATCAAAAACGCGAAAGTGCTCATAACTCCTAAACCGCTTGTCGTAGACTCAAAAATTTTACATTTTTGGAATCCTTGGGTCAATACAAATTGAAAAACCCCCTGTGATTTGGGGTCCTGGAGGCCCCGTTTTTCCGCAAATGTTAATGATGTCCGAAACCTACTTTTGCGAACTAGTCCTAGGTTTTTCGCCGGATCGAAACCAAACCACTGCCGAAATATTCTCTGGACAGTGAATACCAATAATTATCAAAAAAATGTCAAAATTCGACTCATCATTGCGAAAGGGCCCCAAAAAGTTTGTCAGGTGGAGGGCCATTTTTACTAAAATGGCTATAACTCATGAACCAAATGAGATATCTTCACCAAACTTGGGAAACGTATGTATAAGCTCAATCTTTGGTCAAATAAAAAAAAATTGCACAGTTCTACCACTTGGTGGCGCTATAAGCCTGAAAAAACATAAAAATGACTATAACTATGCAATCGTTGGTCCGATTGACTTGAAAATTAGTATGCAGTGTCTCTGTCCAATGTGCCATAAGGGTCTATGAGGACATTGGCGTATCTCAAAAAACATGGCCGCCATTGGCCAATGAAGTTTGAGCACCTATTAGACAAGGTTAACGAAGGTCAATCGGAATGAAACTCATTGGGCATGTTCGACTCATGGCCCTAAAGGTCTGTAAGAATTTTGAAAGAAATCGGTCACTAGTTGGCACTAACGAGTTTTATGGCTCTGTAATCACGTGGTGTTTAACACATCCACACAATATGCATATCATTTGATAGAACTCCTCATGATGAAAAACTTTGCCTCAAGAACCATTGCTGTCAATCAAACCGTTCATTAATTATTCACAAATATGTGAAAAACCTACTTTTGCGAACTAGTCCTAGGTTTTTCGCTCAATCTCGATCAAACCACTGCAGCGCAGTTCTCCAGACTGTCTAGATCAATAATTATCAAAAAAATGTGGAATTTTGTCCTTTGGGTAGCTATAACGGGGTCATTTAGAAAAGGGGCGTGGCCACATATACCCAAAAGCCTATAAAACCTAAACAAAAACTCAAAACTTTACGAAAGTTGGTGAAAACATGTGTCAGATGACTCTTAAGAACCATGTAAAATTTCATGGAGATCGGACCATAGGTGGCGCTATGACAGTTAAAAAGGCTTCAACAACACGAAATTTCAAAAGTAAATTGCCTTAAATTGCTATAACATGCTCATATAATCACAGAAACACTAGAACTTCATACCATATGATAGATCTCCTCATGCTGAGCAACTTTGCCTCAAGAAGCACTGCTGTCAATCAAGTCGTTTATTACATATTCACAAATATGTGAAAAACCCACTTTTGCGAACTAGTCCTAGGTTATTCACTCGATCTCGATCAAACCACTGCAGCACAGTTCTCCAGACTCCCTAGATCAAAAATTATCAAAAAGAAGTTAAACTTTTGACTCACGGTCGCAAAGGGGTGCCAAAACGTTCGAAAGAGGAGGGGCCACTTTCACTAAAATGGCTATAACTTTGGAACAGAATGACATATCATCACCAAACTCGGAACACATATGTAAAAGTTCAGCCTTTGGTCAAATCCAAAAAATTGCGGAGCTTGACCACTTGGTGGCGCTATAATAGAGGAAAAACATAAAAATGGCTATAACTTTGCAACCGTCAGTCCAATCAACCTGAAAATTGGTATGCAGTGTCCCTGTCCAATGTGCCATAAGGGTCTATAAGGCCATTGGCGTATCTCAAAAAACATGGCCGCCATTGATCAATGAATTTTGAGCACCTATTAGACAAGGTTAACAGAGGTCGATCGGAACGAAACTCACTGGGCATGTTCGACTCATGGCCCTAAAGGTCTGTAAGAATTTTGAAACAAATCGGCCACTAGTTGGCGCTAACGAGTTTTATGGCTCTGTAATCACGTGGTGTTTCACAAATCCACACAATATGCATATCATTTGATAGATTTCCTCATGATGAACAGCTTTGCCTCAAGAACCATTGCTGTCAATCAAACCGTTCATTAATTATTCAACAATATGTCAAAAACCTACTTTGGCGAACTAGTCCTAGGTTTTTCGCTCAATCTCGATCAAACCACTGCAGTAATGTTCTCTGGACTCTCTAGATCAATAATTATCAAAAAAATGTTGAATTTTGTCCTTCGGTTAGCTGTAATGGGGCCATTTACAATAGGGGCGTGGCCACATATACTCAAAAGCTTATAAAACCAAAACGAAAACTCAAAACGTTACGAAAATTGGAGAAAACATGTGTCTGATGATTCTTAACAAGCATGCAAAGTTTCATGGAGATCGGAGCATAGCTGGTGCTATAACAGTTAAAAAGGCTTTAAAATCAAGATTTCTATGGTAAATTGCCTCAAATTGTTAAAAAATGCTCATCCATTCACACAAACACTAGATCTTACACTTATATCTGTATGATATATCCTCTCATTCTGAACAAATTTGCATACCACCTCAAAGGCCTTAAATGCTCGAACCCCGGTAATTGCTGCTTGCAGCTATATTTTTTATTATTATTATTATTATTCCGCGCTAAAACTGATCGTGCAGCCCAAACCGTAAGGCCTAGAGAGCTGAAACTTGGTCAGAAGGTAGTAGTCCTCCTCGCTACTCAGGCGCAAAGAACCGGCCCAATCGGCCAATAGGTGGCGCTACAGCGATCAAAAACGCGAAAGTGCTCATAACTCCTAAACCGCTTGTCGTAGACTCAAAAATTTTACATTTTTGGAATCCTTGGGACAATACAAATTGAAAAATCCCCCCTGTGATTTGGGGTTCTGGAGGCCCCGTTTTTCCGTAAATGTTAATTATGTCCAAAACCTACTTTTGCGAACTAGTCCTAGGTTTTTCGCCCGATCGGAACCAAACCAGTGCAGAAATATTCTCTGAACAGTGAAACCCAATAATTATTAAAAAAATTTCAAATTTTGACTCATCGTTGCGAAAGGGCCCCAAAAAGTTTGTCAGGTGGAGGGCCATTTTTACTAAAATGGCTATAACTCATGAACCAAATGGATTATCTTCACCAAACTTGGGAAACATATGTACGAGCTCGATCTTTGGTCAAATAAAAAAAATTGCACAGTTCTACCACTTGGTGGCGCTATAAGCCTGAAAAAACATAAAAATGACTATAACTATGCAATCGTTGGTCCGATCGACTTGAAAATTGGTATGCAGTGTCTCTGTCCAATGTGCCATAAGGGTCTATGAGGACATTGGCATATCTCAAAAAACATGGCCGCCATTGGCCAATGAAGTTTGAGCACCTATTAGACAAGGTTAACGGAGGCCGATTGGAACGAAACTCACTGGGCATGTTTGACTCATTGCCCTAAAGGTCTGTAAGAATTTTGAAAGAAATCGGCCACTAGTTGGCGCTAACGAGTTTTATGGCTCTGTAATCACGTGGTGTTTCACACATCCACACAATATGCATATCATTTGATAGATCTCCACATGATGAACAACTTTGCCTCAAGAACCATTGCTGTCAATCAAACCGTTCATTAATTATTCACATATATGTGAAAAACCTACTTTTGCGAACTAGTCCTAGGTTTTTCACTCTCATCTCGATCAAACCACTGCAGCGCAGTTCTCCAGACTCTCTAGATCAATAATTATCAAAAAAATTTTGAATTTTGTCCTTTGCTTAGCTATAACGGGGTCATTTAGAAAAGGGGCGTGGCCACATATATGCAAAAGCCTATAAAACCTAAACAAAAGATCAAAACTTTACAAAAGTTGGTGAGAACATGTGTCAGATGACTCTTAAGAAGCATGCAAAGTTTCGTGAAGATCGGACCATAGGTGGCGCTATAACAGTTAAAAAGGCTTCAAAAACACAAGCAGTGTATGGTAATTGGCTTCAAATGGAAAAATAAATGCTAGTATATTCACATAAACACTAGATCTTCATATCATCTGATAGATCTCCTCATGATGAACAACTTTGCCTCAAGAACCATTGCTGTCATTCAAGTCGCTCATTAATCATTCACAAATATGTTAAAAACCTACTTTTGCGAACTAGTCCTAGGTTTTTCGCTTAATCTCGATCAAACCACTGCAGTAATATTCTCTGGACTCTCTAGATCAATAATTATCAAAAAAATGTTGAATTTTGTCCTTCGGTTAGCTATAACGGGGTTATTTACAAAAGGGGTGTGGCCACATATACCCAAAAGCCAATCAAACCTAAACAAAAACTCAAAACTTTACGAAAATTGGTGAGAACATGTGTCAGATGATTCTTAACAAGCATGCAAAGTTTCGTGAAGATCGGACCATAGGTGGCGCTATAACAGTTAAAAAGGCTTCAAAAACACAAGCTGTGTATAGTAAATGGCTTCAAATGGTAAAATAAATGCTCATATATTCACACAAACACTAGATCTTCATATCATTTGATAGATCTCCTAATGATGAACAATTTTGACTCTTGGACCATTAATGTCAATCCAACTGTTCTTTAAATATTTCATATTATTTGAAAAACCTACTTTTGGGAACTAGTTCTAGGTGTTTAACTCAAAATCAATAAAACCACTGCAGTAAAATTGCCTGGACTCTCTAGATAAACATTTATCAAAAAAAAAATGTTAAACATTTGCATTTAGATAGCCATTTAGTAGGGGTGTGACGAGACACTAATCCCATGAGACGAGACGAGACACGAGATTGGGTTCACGAGAACGAGACGAGACGAGATTTTTAAACTTTTCTTAAGAAATCCTCGATGAAATATATAGGGAAAATAGTCTTTTATTCAACTGAAAAACACAAAATGCAAAAAAATTAAGGTGCATTTTGAACTTTATGAAATTAAACTTCAATTTTAATGAACAATATGCAGTAATAAACAATATTTAAACAAGAGCTTCATGATTCTGGATAAATTGAGAATCCTAGTTGTTTTTTATAAATGGGAGATTACGATTCTATCACGATTCTGGAGAAAAAAGATTAGAAAACTAAACAAAATAACAATTAGTGGTTCTGACAAACTGTTCATTGCCTAAGTCTTTTAAAAACATATATTCTTTTAAACAAAATAAATTAAAAAAAAAAAACATTCAATAAAGGAGACAGTGTCTCACTTCATTAAGACTTGTTTGACTATTGAAATCTCCTGAATGAATGATTCAATTACATACTATTTTTAAAAAACGGGCAGTTGTCGCCACCTCCTGGCGGAAGAGGATAAGCATTACAATAGATACACGTGTTAAAATACTTTCATTTTTTATCGCTACTGTAGACAATAAGTGTTTATACCCAAACTATAAACTTTTATCCCAGTACTTCTATTATTTATATTTATTTAAATATCTGTAACACAGAAATAATGATTATAATGTGGTTGAAAAGACTGTTTGTGTTGCTCTTTCTGCGTTCACATTTACTCCGATCTTCTGATTCATTAACATGGGCATCGACAAAATCTGCTTCTCACGCTCCACTGACACTGGCGATGTGAAACAGTCCTAATAGACACAGATAACTCGTTGTCATTTAGGAATAAGATCGCGTGGGTGTTTGAATGGACACCTCAATATTTTAAGGATTAATAGTGCAGCTCTAATGTAAACATGGCAAAATGTTGTGGGAGGATACTGTCACGAGATCTCGCGAAATCCGACTGGTCTCGTCACATCCCTACCATTTAGATAGCCACTTAATAATAAGATCATGATCTACTGTACCCGAGTCTATAAAACCTAAAAGAAAAGAAAATTTCACAAACCTAAGTCAAATCATCATCATACGATTCTAAACAAGCCTGCATTTTAAAGACATCAGGCAAAAAAAAGGCAATGTAACAGTTATAAAGCTTAAAAACAATGCATCTCTTTAAAATGTCATGAAATTACAACTATAACCACTAGATGGCAGTAGAAGACCACTAATGGCTCATTGAAATGAACAGTGCTATTCACAGATTGTTTTCCATTCATTTCAATTCATACATTGAGTAAATCACTGTTATAACATTTCAAATCACATTTAGTCAAAGTTTAACACTTCGTTTAAACACATATATCACATTTGACAATAATACAAGATTATGATTACAGTGAAACCTGAAAATTATATATAAAATCTTAAAAAGACTTGCACTAAACATTTTGTCACCTACCATTTAATACACAAATCTCTTATGTGCAACAAAATGTGTGTGTGTGTGTGTAGTAATGCTTAATGAACATTAATATAACAGTTTAACTATTTAATTTCTGTTTGCGAGTGCATTCTCCATCATGGATGTGTTTTAGTGTGTTAGCCATATATTTTGCATTGGACTACATCTTAAATCTACACAACCTTTTATGATGCTAAATAGGCATGCAAAGTTTCATGAAGATCGGACCATAGGTGGCGCTATAACAGTTAAAAAGGCTTTAAAAACACAAGCTGTCTATGGTTAATAGCCTCAAACTGCTAAAAAAATGCAAATGTATTCACACGAACACTACAGCTTGATATCATATGATAGATCTCATCATTCTGAACAATTTAGGGTCTAGGACCATTGTTGTCAATCCAACTGTTCTTTAAATATTTGATTTTATTTAAAAAAAAACTACTTCTGTAAACTAGTACTAGGTGTTAAACTCAAAATCCATAAAACCACTGCAGTAACATTCTCTGGACTCTCTAGATAAACAATTATCAAAAAAATGTTGAACGTTTGCATTTAGACAGCGAAAACAGCGCCACATAATAATAAGATCATGATCTACTGTACTCTAAGTCTATAAAACCTAAAAGAAAAGAAAATTTCACAAACCTAAGTAAAATTATTATCATATGATTCTAAACAAGCATACAATTTTATCAACATAAGGCAAAAAAAGGCAATGTTACAGTTATAAACTTAAAACAATGCATCTCTCTTTAAAAAGCCATGTAACTGCAACTTTAACCATTAGATGGCAGTAGAAGACCACTAATGCATCATTAAACAGACCACAACAGTGCTTTTAATGGCTTGTTTTCAATTAATTTCAATTTATGCATAGACTAAATCGCTGTTATAAAATTTCAAATAACATTTAGTCAAAGTTTAACACTTCATTTATTCAGATATATCATATTTGACAATAATACAAGATTATGATTACAGTGAAACCTGAAAATGATATATAAAATCTTAAAAAGACTTGCACTAAACATTTTGTCACCTACCATTTAATACACAAATCTCTTATGTGCAACAAAATGTGTGTGTGTGTGTGTGTGTATGTGTGTAGTAATGCTTAATGAACATTAAAATAACAGTTTAATCATTTAATTTCTGTGTTTGTGAGTGTATTCTCCATCACGGATGTGTTTTATTGTGTTAGCCATATATTTTGCGTTGCACTACTTCTTAAATCCACACACCCTTTCATGATGCTAAACAGGCATGCAAAGTTTCATGAAGAGCGGAGCATAGGTGGCGCTATAACAGTTAAATAGTCTTCAAAAAACAACATTTCTATAGCAATTAGCCTCAAATTGCTAAAAAAAAAATATGCTCATATATTTTCACAAACACTAGCACTAGGCAATGTAACAGTTATAAAGCTTAAAAACAATAGATCTGTCTTTAATGCCATGAAATTGCAACTATAACCACTAGATGTCAGTAGAAGACCACTAATGGCTCATTGAAATGAGTAGAACAGTGTTTTCATGGTTTGTTTTCAATTAATTTCAATTCATGCATAGACTAAATCACTGTCATAACATTTCAAGTCACGTTTAGTCAAAGTTTAACACTTCATTTATACAGATGTATCATATTTGACAATAATACAAGATTATGATTACAGCGAAACCTGAAAATGATGTATAAAATCTTAAAAAGACAAGACTTGAACTAAACATTTTGTCACCTACCATTTATTACACAAATCTCTTATGTGCAACAAAATGTGTGTGTGTGTGTGTGTAGTAATGCTTAATGAACATTAATATAACAGTTTAACTATTTAATTTCTGTGTTTGTGTGTTTGTGAGCGTTTTCTCCATCATGGATGTGTTTTAGTGTGTGTTTAGCCATAAATTTTGGGTTGGACTACATCTTAACTCCAGACAGCCTTATTTGCTCGAACCCCGGTAATTGCTGCTTGCAGCTATATTTAGGGGTTCGAGCGCGTAGCGCTGAAACCCTATTGTAATTGTTAGGATTTTTTTTATTATTATTATTATTATTCTTCCCTAAAACTGAATGTGCAGCCCAAACCGTAAGGCCTAGAGAGCTGAAACTTGGTCGGATGGTAGTAGTCCCCCTCGCTACTCAGATACAAAGACTCAGCCAAATTGGCCTATAGGTGGCGCTACAGCGATCAAAAACGCGAAAGTGCTCATAACTCCTAAACCGCTTGTCGTAGACTCAAAAATTTTACATTTTTGGAATCCTTGGGTCAATACAAATTGAAAACCCCCCCTGTGATTTGGGGTCCTGGAGGCCCCGTTTTTCCGCAAATGTTAATGATGTCCGAAACCTACTTTTGCGAACTAGTCCTAGGTTTTTCGCCGGATCGAAACCAAACCACTGCCGAAATATTCTCTGGACAGTGAATACCAATAATTATCAAAAAAATGTCAAAATTCGACTCATCATTGCGAAAGGGCCCCAAAAAGTTTGTCAGGTGGAGGGCCATTTTTACTAAAATGGCTATAACTCATGAACCAAATGAGATATCTTCACCAAACTTGGGAAACGTATGTATAAGCTCAATCTTTGGTCAAATAAAAAAAAATTGCACAGTTCTACCACTTGGTGGCGCTATAAGCCTGAAAAAACATAAAAATGACTATAACTATGCAATCGTTGGTCCGATTGACTTGAAAATTAGTATGCAGTGTCTCTGTCCAATGTGCCATAAGGGTCTATGAGGACATTGGCGTATCTCAAAAAACATGGCCGCCATTGGCCAATGAAGTTTGAGCACCTATTAGACAAGGTTAACGAAGGTCAATCGGAATGAAACTCATTGGGCATGTTCGACTCATGGCCCTAAAGGTCTGTAAGAATTTTGAAAGAAATCGGTCACTAGTTGGCACTAACGAGTTTTATGGCTCTGTAATCACGTGGTGTTTAACACATCCACACAATATGCATATCATTTGATAGAACTCCTCATGATGAAAAACTTTGCCTCAAGAACCATTGCTGTCAATCAAACCGTTCATTAATTATTCACAAATATGTGAAAAACCTACTTTTGCGAACTAGTCCTAGGTTTTTCGCTCAATCTCGATCAAACCACTGCAGCGCAGTTCTCCAGACTGTCTAGATCAATAATTATCAAAAAAATGTGGAATTTTGTCCTTTGGGTAGCTATAACGGGGTCATTTAGAAAAGGGGCGTGGCCACATATACCCAAAAGCCTATAAAACCTAAACAAAAACTCAAAACTTTACGAAAGTTGGTGAAAACATGTGTCAGATGACTCTTAAGAACCATGTAAAATTTCATGGAGATCGGACCATAGGTGGCGCTATGACAGTTAAAAAGGCTTCAACAACACGAAATTTCAAAAGTAAATTGCCTTAAATTGCTATAACATGCTCATATAATCACAGAAACACTAGAACTTCATACCATATGATAGATCTCCTCATGCTGAGCAACTTTGCCTCAAGAAGCACTGCTGTCAATCAAGTCGTTTATTACATATTCACAAATATGTGAAAAACCCACTTTTGCGAACTAGTCCTAGGTTATTCACTCGATCTCGATCAAACCACTGCAGCACAGTTCTCCAGACTCCCTAGATCAAAAATTATCAAAAAGAAGTTAAACTTTTGACTCACGGTCGCAAAGGGGTGCCAAAACGTTCGAAAGAGGAGGGGCCACTTTCACTAAAATGGCTATAACTTTGGAACAGAATGACATATCATCACCAAACTCGGAACACATATGTAAAAGTTCAGCCTTTGGTCAAATCCAAAAAATTGCGGAGCTTGACCACTTGGTGGCGCTATAATAGAGGAAAAACATAAAAATGGCTATAACTTTGCAACCGTCAGTCCAATCAACCTGAAAATTGGTATGCAGTGTCCCTGTCCAATGTGCCATAAGGGTCTATAAGGCCATTGGCGTATCTCAAAAAACATGGCCGCCATTGATCAATGAATTTTGAGCACCTATTAGACAAGGTTAACAGAGGTCGATCGGAACGAAACTCACTGGGCATGTTCGACTCATGGCCCTAAAGGTCTGTAAGAATTTTGAAACAAATCGGCCACTAGTTGGCGCTAACGAGTTTTATGGCTCTGTAATCACGTGGTGTTTCACAAATCCACACAATATGCATATCATTTGATAGATTTCCTCATGATGAACAGCTTTGCCTCAAGAACCATTGCTGTCAATCAAACCGTTCATTAATTATTCAACAATATGTCAAAAACCTACTTTGGCGAACTAGTCCTAGGTTTTTCGCTCAATCTCGATCAAACCACTGCAGTAATGTTCTCTGGACTCTCTAGATCAATAATTATCAAAAAAATGTTGAATTTTGTCCTTCGGTTAGCTGTAATGGGGCCATTTACAATAGGGGCGTGGCCACATATACTCAAAAGCTTATAAAACCAAAACGAAAACTCAAAACGTTACGAAAATTGGAGAAAACATGTGTCTGATGATTCTTAACAAGCATGCAAAGTTTCATGGAGATCGGAGCATAGCTGGTGCTATAACAGTTAAAAAGGCTTTAAAATCAAGATTTCTATGGTAAATTGCCTCAAATTGTTAAAAAATGCTCATCCATTCACACAAACACTAGATCTTACACTTATATCTGTATGATATATCCTCTCATTCTGAACAAATTTGCATACCACCTCAAAGGCCTTAAATGCTCGAACCCCGGTAATTGCTGCTTGCAGCTATATTTATTATTATTATTATTATTCTTCCCTAGAACTGATCGTGCAGCCCAAACCGTAAGGCCTAGAGAGCTGAAACTTGGTCAGAAGGTAGTAGTCCTCCTCGCTACTCAGGCGCAAAGAACCGGCCCAATCGGCCCAAAGGTGGCGCTACAGCGCAAAAAACTAACTTTTTTCGCATTTTTGGCCGTAGCTCGTACACTTTTGGTCGTAGACTCAAAAACTTTACATCGTTGCGATCCTTGGGTCAATACGCACAAAAGTGTAGGCACAGATTTTCCGTACGAAGCCCGGTTTTTCTGCAAAATGGCCGAATGTCCGAAACCTACTTTTGCGAACTAGTCCTAGGTTTTTCGCCCGATCGGAACCAAACCAGAGCAGAAATGTTCTCTGGACACTGAATATCAATAATTATCAAAAAAAAGTTGAAATTTTGACTCACGGTCGAATAGGAATGCCAAAACGTTCTATGCTAACGTTAGCAAATTCTTACATTTGGCTATAACTTTTGAATGGAATGAGATATCTTCACCAAACTCGGTACACATGTGTATAAGCTCAATCTTTGGTGAAATAACAAAAATTGCACAGCTCTGCCACTTGGGGGCGCTATAAGGTGGAAAAAACATAAAAATGACTATAGCTATGCAATCGTTGGTCCGATCGACCTGAAAATTGGTATGCAGTGTCTCTGTCCAATGTGCCATAAAGGTCTATGAGGACATTGGCGTATCTCAAAAAACATGGGCGCCATCGGCCAATGAAGTTTGAGCACCCATTAGACAAGGTTAACGGAGGCCGATCGGAACGAAACTCACTGGGCATATTCGACTCATGGCCCTAAAGGTCTGTAAGAATTTTGAAAGAAATCGGCCACTAGTTGGCGCTAACGAGTTTTTGCCTCTCTAACGTGCCTCACTCACGTGGTGTTTCACACATCCACACAATATGCATATCATTGGATAGATCTCCACATGCTGAGCAACTTTGCCTCAAGAGCCATTGCTGTCAATCAAATCATTCATTAATTATTTACAAATATGTGAAAAACCTACTTTTGCGAACTAGTCCTAGGTTTTTCGCTCAATCTCGATGAAACCACTGCGGCGCAGTTCTCCAGACTCTCTAGATCAATAATTATCAAAAAAATGTGGAATTTTGTCCTTTGGGTAGCTATAACGGGGTCATTTAGAAAAGGGGCGTGGCCACATATACCCAAAAGCCTATCAAACCTAAACAAAAACTCAAAACTTTACAAAAGTTGGAGAAAACATGTGTCAGATGACTCTTAACAAGCATGTAAAATTTCATGGAGATCGGACCATAGATGGCGCTATGACAGTTAAAAAGGCTTCAACAACACGAAATTTCAAAAGTAAATTGACTTAAATTGCTATAACACGCTCATATAATCACAGAAACACTAGAACTTCATACCATATGATAGATGTCCTCATGCTGAGCAACTTTGACTCAAGAACCTTTGTTGTGAATCAAGTCGTTTATTACATATTCACAAATATGTGAAAAACCTACTTTTGTGAACTAGTTCTAGGTTATTCACTCAATCTCGATCAAACCACTGCAGCACAGTTCTCCAGACTCCCTAGATCAATAATTATCAAAAAAAAGTTAAACTTTTGACTCACAGTCGCAATGGGGCGCCAAAACGTTCAAAAGAGGCGGGGCCGCTTTTAGTAAAATGGCTATAACTTTGGAACAGAATGACATATCATCACCAAACTCAGAACACGTATGTAAAAGCTCAGCCTTTGGTCAAATCCAAAAAATTGCGGAGCTTGACCACTTGGTGGCGCTATAATAGAGAAAAAACATAAAAATGGCTATAACTTCGCAACCGTCAGTCCAATCAACCTGAAAATTGGTATGCAGTGTCTCTGTCCGATGTGCCATAAGGGTCTATGAGGACATTGGCGTATCTCAAAAAACATGGCCGCCATTGACCAATGAAGTTTGAGCACCTATTAGACAAGGTTAATGGAGGCCTATCGGAACGAAACTCACTGGGCATGTTCGACTCATGGCCCTAAAGGTCTGTAAGAATTTTGAAATAAATCGGCCACTAGTTGGCACTAATGAGAATTTTTTGCTCTGTAATCACGTGGTGTTTCACACATCCACACAATATGCATATCATTTGATAGATCTCCTCCTAATGAGCAACTTTGCCTTAAGAACCATTGCTGTCAATCAAACCGTTCATTAATTATTCACAAATATGTGAAAAACCTACTTTTGCGAACTAGTCCCAGGTTTTTTGGTCCATCTCGAAAAAACACTGCAGTAACATTCGCTGGACTCTCTAGATTAATAATTATCAAAAAAATGTGGAATTTTGTCTTTTGGGTAGCTATAATGGCGTCATTTACAAAAGCGGCTTGGTCAAGTGCATGCAAAAGCCTATATCTTCAAACTAAAAATTCAAAACTTCACAAACCTAGGTGAGCACATGTGTCTTATGATGCTAAACAGGCATGCAAAGTTTCATGGAGATCGGACCATAGGTGGTGCTTTAACAGTTAAAAAGGCTTCAAAAAACACAAAATTTCTATGGTAATTGGCCTCAAATTGTTAAAAAAATGCTCATATATTCACACAAACACTAGATCACCATATCATATGATAGATCTTCTCATTCTGAACAACTTTGTCTCTAGGAGCATTGCTGTCAATACAACTGCTCTTTAAATATTTGATATTATTCATAAAACCTATTTTTGTGAACTACTCCTAGATTTTTGACTCAAAATCAATAAATCCACTGCAGTAACATTTTCTGGGCTCTCTAGATAAATTATTATCAAAAAAATGTTGAACATTTGCATTTGGGCGGTGATAACGGGGTCACTTAATAAGATGATCATGATCTGCTTTACCCAAAAGTCTATAAAACCTAAAAGAAAACAAAACCTCACAAACCTTAGTAAAACCATCATCACATTTTTGTAAATAAGCATACGTTTTATGGGCATCGGGCAAGAAAAGGCAATGTAACAGTTATAAAGCTTAAAAACAATGCATCTCTCTCTAAAACAGCATGAAATTGCAACTATAACCACTAGATGGCAGTAGAAGACCACTAATGGGTCACTGAAATTATTAGAACAGTGCATTTTCATGGTTTGTTTTCAATTCATTTCAATTCAGGCATAGACTAAATACCTGTTATAACATTTCAAATCACATTTAGTCAAAGGTCAACACTTCATTTATACAGATATATCATATTTGACAATAATACAAGATTATGATTACAGTGAAACCTGAAAATGATATATAAAATCATAAAAAGACCTGAACTAAACATTTTGTCACCTACCATTTATTACACAAATCTCTTATGTGCAACAAAATGTGTGTGTGTGTGTGTGTGTGTGTAATAATGCTTAATGAACATTAACATAACAGTTTAACTATTTCATTTCTGTGTTTGTGATTGTGTTCTCCATCATAGATGTGCTTTAGTGTTAGCCATATATTTTGGGTTGGACTACATCCTAAAACCATAGCAACCGTAGCATCGGACCAGAGGTGGCACTATAACAGTTAAAAAGGCTTCAAAAAACACAACATTTCTATTGTAATTGGCACCGAATTGCCCATTTATTCACACAAACACTAGATCTTCATACCATATGAAAGATCTCCTCATTCTCAACAATTTTGTCTCATTGCTGTCAATCCAACTGTTCTTTAAATATGTTCTTTAAATCTACTGTACCCAAAAGCCTAAAATTTTTAAAAGAAAGCTTGCAATTTCTCAAAACTGTGTAAAATGACAAATAATCTCATTCTAAACAAATATGCAAAATTTAAGAGAGATTGGGCAAAAATAACACTATAATAGTTATGATGTTTGAAATCTCAGTGTTTGTGTGAGACATTGCATGAAATTGCAATAATAACCACTAGATGTCAGTAGAAGACCACTAATGGGCTTATTCAGCTGAACACAACTACTTTTTAATAGGTTTCATGATGGATTAACGCTTATAAAATCACTGTTATACCGTTTAAAATCACATTTAGTCAAAGGTTACAAGTTTGTTTATACAGACACATCAGTTTTTTACAATTATGCCACATTATGATTACAGTGAAATCTGAAAAAGACACAAACTGTTACATAGAGAATACTTGCAAGTAAAAGTGTTGGCCCATATCATTTATTTCAAATATCTATATCTACAAGGAAATGTGTGTGCATGTATGTCTCTGTGTGTGTGTAAACATGTTTTTTCAGTATTAATATATTAGTTTAAACTTTTCGTTTCTGTGTGTGTATTTCTGTGAACATATTCTCTATTTTGGATGTGTTTTACTGTCAGCCATGAATCCAGGTTGGCCTAGACCCTAAGCATACCACCTTAAAGACCTTAACAATGCTCGAACCCCGGTAATTGCTGCTTGCAGCTATATTTAGGGGTTCGAGCACGCAGTGCTGAAACCCTATTGTAATTGTTAGGATTTTTTTTATTATTATTATTATTATTCTTCCCTAAAACTGAATGTGCAGCCCAAACCGTAAGGCCTAGAGAGCTGAAACTTGGTCAGATGGTAGTAGTCTTCCTCGCTACTCAGGCGCAAAGACTCAGCCAAATCGGCCTATAGGTGGCGCTACAGCGATCAAAAACGTGAAAGTGCTCATAACTCCTAAACCGCTTGTCGTAGACTCAAAAATTTTACATTTTTGGAATCCTTGGGTCAATACAAATTGAAAATACCCCCTGTGATTTTGGGTCCTGGTGGCCCCGTTTTTCCGCAAATGTTAATTATGTCCAAAACCTACTTTTGCGAACTAGTCCTAGGTTTTTCGCCTGATCGGAACCAAACCAGTGCAGAAATATTCTCTGAACAGTGAATCCCAATAATTATTAAAAAAATGTCAAATTTTGACTCATCGTTGCGAAAGGGCCCCAAAAAGTTTGTCAGGTGGAGGGCCATTTTTACTAAAATGGCTATAACTCATGAACCAAATGAGATATATTCACCAAACTTGGGAAATGTATGTACGAGCTCAATCTTTGGTCAAATCAAAAAAATTGCACAGTTCTACCACTTGGTGGCGCTATAAGCCTGAAAAAACATAAAAATGACTATAACTATGCAATCGTTGGTCCGATCGACTTGAAAATTGGTATGCAGTGTCTCTGTCCAATGTGTCATAAGGATCTATGAGGACATTGGCGTATCTCAAAAAACATGGCCGCCATTGGCCAATGAAGTTTGAGCACCTATTAGACAAGGTTAATGAAGGTCAATCGGAACAAAACTCACTGGGCATGTTTGACTCATGGCCCTAAAGGTCTGTAAGAATTTTGAAAGAAATCGGCCACTAGTTGGCGCTAACGAGTTTTATGGCTCTGTAATCACGTGCTGTTTCACAAATCCACACAATATGCATATCATTTGATAGATCTGCTCATGATGAACAACTTTGCCTCAAGAACCATTGCTGTCAATCAAACCGTTCATTAATTATTCACAAATATGTGAAAAACCTACTTTTGCGAACTAGTCCTAGGTTTTTCACTCAATCTCGATCAAACCACTGCAGCGCAGTTCTCCAGACTCTCTAGATCAATAATTATCAAAAAAATGTTGAATTTTGTCCTTTCGTTAGCTATAACGGGGTCATTTAGAAAAGGGGCGTGGCCACATATATCCAAAAGCCTATAAAACCTAAACAAAAACTCAAAACTTTACAAAAGTTGAAGAAAACATGTGTCAGATGACTCTTAAGAAGCATGCAAAGTTTCGTGAAGATCGGACCATAGGTGGCGCTATAACAGTTAAAAAGGCTTCAAAAACACAAGCTGTGTATGGTAATTGGCTTCAAATGGAAAAATAAATGCTAGTATATTAACATAAACACTAGATCTTCATATCATCTGATAGATCTCCTCATGATGAACAACTTTGCCTCAAGAACCATTGCTGTCATTCAAGTCGTTCATTAATCATTCACAAATATGTTAAAAACCTACTTTTGCGAACTAGTCCTAGGTTTTTCGCTTAATCTCGATCAAACCACTGCAGTAATATTCTCTGGACTCTCTAGATCAATAATTATCAAAAAAATGTTGAATTTTGTCCTTCGGTTAGCTATAACGGGGTCATTTACAACAGGGGCGTGGCCACATATACCCAAAAGCCTATCAAAACTAAACAAAAACTCAAAACTTTACGAAAATTGGTGAAAACATGTGTCAGATGATTCTTAACAAGCATGCAAAGTTTCGTGAAGATCGGACCATAGGTGGCGCTATAACAGTTAAAAAGGCTTCAAAAACACAAGCTGTGTATGGTAAATGGCAAATGACAAACTGTTCATTGCTTAAGTCTTTAAAAAAACATATTCATTTAAACAAAATAAAAAAAAAAAAAAAAAACATTCAATAAAGGAGACAGTGTCTCACTTCATTAAGACTTGTTTGACTATTGAAATCTCCTGAATGAATGATTCAATGACATACTTTTTTTTTAAATGGGCAGTTGTCGCCACCTCCTGGCGGAAGAGGATAAGCGTTACAATAGATACACGTGTTAAAATACTTTCGTTTTTTATCGCTACTGTAGACAATAAGTGTTTATACCCAAACTATAAACTTTTATCCCAGTACTTCTATTATTTAAATATCTGTAACACAGAAATAATGATTATAATGTGGTTGAAAAGACTGTTTGTGTTGCTCTTTCTGCGTTTACATTTACTCCGACCTTCTGATTCATTAACATGGGCATCGACAAAACCTGCTTCTCACGCTCCACTGACACTGGCGATGTGAAACAGTCCTAATAGACATAGATAACTCGTTGTCATTTAGGAATAAGATCGCGTGGGTGTTTGAATGGACACCTCAATATTTTAAGGATTAATAGTGCAGCTCTAATGTAAACATGGCAAAATGTTGTGGGAGGATACTGTCACGAGATCTCGCGAAATCCGACTGGTCTCGTCACATCCCTACCATTTAGATAGCCACTTAATAATAAGATCATGATCTACTGTACCGAGTCTCTAAAACCTAAAAGAAAAGAAAATTTCACAAACCTAAGTCAAATCATCATCATATGATTCTAAACAAGCCTGCATTTTAAAGACATCAGGCAAAAAAAAGGCAATGTAACAGTTATAAAGCTTAAAAACAATGCATCGCTCTTTAAAATGTAATGAAATTACAACTATAACCACTAGATGGCAGTAGAAGACCACTAATGGCTCATTGAAATGAACAGTGCTATTCACAGATTGTTTTACATTCATTTCAATTCATGCAAAGAGTAAATCACTGTTATAACATTTCAAATCGCATTTAGTCAAAGTTTAACACTTCATTTAAACACATATATCATATTTGACAATAATACAAGATTATGATTACAGTGAAACCTGAAAATTATATATAAAATCTTAAAAAGACTTGCACTAAACATTTTGTCACCTACCATTTAATACACAAATCTCTTATGTGCAACAAAATGTGTGTGTGTGTTTGTGTGTAGTAATGCTTAATGAACATTAATATAACAGTTTAACTATTTAATTTCTGTTTGTGAGTGTATTCTCCATCATGGATGTGTTTTAGTGTGTTAGCCATATATTTTGCATTGGACTACATCTTAAATCTACACAACCTTTTATGATGCTAAATAGGCATGCAAAGTTTCATGAAGATCGGACCATAGGTGGCGCTATAACAGTTAAAAAGGCTTTAAAAACACAAGCTGTCTATGGTTAATAGCCTCAAACTGCTAAAAAAATGCAAATGTATTCACACGAACACTACAGCTTGATATCATATGATAGATCTCATCATTCTGAACAATTTAGGGTCTAGGACCATTGTTGTCAATCCAACTGTTCTTTAAATATTTGATTTTATTTAAAAAAAACTACTTCTGTAAACTAGTACTAGGTGTTAAACTCAAAATCCATAAAACCACTGCAGTAACATTCTCTGGACTCTCTAGATAAACAATTATCAAAAAAATGTTGAACGTTTGCCTTTAGACAGCAAAAACAGCGCCACATAATAATACAATCATGATCTACTGTACTCTAAGTCTATAAAACCTAAAAGAAAACAAAATTTCACAAACCTAAGTAAAATCATTATCATATGATTCTAAACAAGCATACAATTTTATCAACATAAGGCAAAAAAAGGCAATGTTACAGTTATAAACTTAAAACAATGCATCGCTCTTTAAAACGCCATGTAATTGCAACTTTAAGCACTAGATGGCAGTAGAACACCACTAATGCATCATTAAACAGACTAGAACAGTGCATTTAATGGCTTGTTTTCAATTAATTTCAATTTATGCATAGCCTAAATCGCTGTTATAACATTTCAAATCACATTTAGTCAAAGTTTAACACTTCATTTATTCAGATATATCATATTTGACAATAATACAAGATTATGATTACAGTGAAACCTGAAAATGATATATAAAATCTTAAAAAGACAAGACTTGAACTAAACATTTTGTCACCTACCGTTTATTACACAAATCTCTTATGTGCAACAAAATGTGTGTGTGTGTTTGTGTGTAGTAATGCTTAATGAACATAACATAATATAACAGTTTAACCATTTAATTTCTGTGTTTGTGTGTTTGCGAGTGTATTCTCCATCATGGATGTGTTTTATTGTGTTAGCCATATATTTTGCGTTGGACTACATCTTAAATTCACACAACCTTTCATGATGCTAAACAGGCATGCAAAGTTTCATGAAGATCAGAGCATAAGGTGGCACTATAACAGTTAAAAAGGTTTCAAAAAACAACATTTCTATAGCAATTGGCCTCAAATTGCTAAAAAAAATGCTCATATATTTTCACAAACACTAGCTCTTCATATCATATGATAGATCTCCTCATTCTGAACAATTTTGCCTCTAGGACCATTGCTATCAATCCAACTGTTCTTTAAATATTTGATATTATTCATAAAACCTTTTTTTTTTTTAACTACTCGTAGATTTTTGACTCAATCAATAACACCACTGCAGTAACATTCTCTGGACTCTCTAGATAAACTTTTATCAAAAAAAAGTTTGCATTTGGACAGTGATAACAGGGCCACTTAAAAAGATGATCATGAATCGCTGTACCCAGAAGTCTATAAAACCTAAAAGAAAACAAAATTTCACAAACCTAAGTAAAATCATCATAATATTATTTTAAACAAGCATACATTTTATAGAAATTAGGAAAAAAGGCAATGTTACAGTTATAAAGCTTAAAAACAATGGATCGGTCTTTAATTTCTTTTTTTGTCTGTTTGTGAGTGTTTTCTCCATCATGGATGTGTTTTAGTGTGTTATATTTTGGGTTGGACTACATCCTAAATCCACACAACCTTAAAGGCCTTATTTGCTCGAACCCCGATAATTGCTGCTTGCAGCTATATTTTATTATTATTTTTCTCCGCTAAAACTGATCGTGCAGACCAAACCGTAAGGCCTAGAGACGTGAAATTTGGCCAGAACGTAGAGCTCACCGATGAACGAATCTATCAAAGTCTCGCCGTAATCGGCCTAAAGGTGGCGCTACAGTGCCAAAAACTAACTTTTTTTACATTTTTGGCCCTAGCTTGTACAATTTTTGTCGTAGACTCAAAAACTTTACATCGTTGCGATCCTTGGGTCAATACGCACAAAAGTGCACTGGTGCAGATTTTTCGTACGACGTACCGTTTTTCCGCAAAATGGCGTTGTATCCGAAACCTACTCTTGCGAACTAGTCCTAGGTTTTTCGCCCGATCGGAACCAAACCAGTGCAGAAATGTTCTCTGGACACTGAATATCAATAATTATCAAAAAAAAGTTGAAATTTTGACTCACGGTCGAATAGGAATGCCAAAACGTTCTATGCTAATGTTAGCAAATTCTTACATTTGGCTATAACTTTTGAATGGAATGAGATATCTTCACCAAACTCGGTACACATGTTTATAAGCTCAATCTTTGGTCAAATAACAAAAATTGCACAGCTCTGCCACTTGGGGGCGCTATAAGGTGGAAAAAACATAAAAATGACTATAGCTATGCAATCGTTGGTCCGATCGACCTGAAAATTGGTATGCAGTGTCTCTGTCCAATGTGCCATAAGGGTCTATGAGGACATTGGCGTATCTCAAAAAACATGGCCACCATCGGCCAATGAAGTTTGAGCACCCATTAGACAAGGTTAACGGAGGTCGATCGGAACGAAACTCACTGGGCATGTTCGACTCATGGCCCTAAAGGTCTGTAAGAATTTTGAAAGAAATCGGCCACTAGTTGGCGCTAACGAGCTTTTTGGCTCTGTAATCACGTGGTGTTTCACACATCCACACAATATGCATACCATTTGATAGATCTCCTCATGATGAACAACTTTGCCTCAAGAACCATTGCTGTCAATCAAATCGTTCATTAAATATTCACAAATATGTGAAAAACCTACTTTTGCAAACTAGTCCTAGGTTTTTTGCTCAATCTCGATCAAACCAATGCAGTAACATTCTCTGGACTCTCTAGATCAATAATTATCAAAAAAATGTGAAATTTTGTCCTTCGGTTAGCTATAACCTGGTTAATTTACAAAAGGGGTGTGGCCACATATACCCAAAAGCCTATAAAACCAAAACGAAAACTCAAAACTTTACGAAAATTGGTGAAAACATGTGTCATATGATTCTTAACAAGCATGCAAAGTTTCATGGAGATCGGAGCATAGGTGGCGCTATAACAGCTAAAAAGGCTTCAAAAACAAAATTTCTATGGTAAATGGCCTCAGATTGTTAAAAAATGCTCATCTATTCACACAAACACAAGATCTTACACTTACATTTGTATGATATATCCCCTCATTCTGAACAACTTTGCATAGCACCTAAAAGGCCTTAATGCTCGAACCCCGGTAATTGCTGCTTGCAGCTATATTTATTATTATTATTATTCCGCGCTAAAACTGATCGTGCAGCCCAAACCGTAAGGCCTAGAGAGCTGAAACTTGGTCAGAAGGTAGTAGTCCTCCTCGCTACTCAGGCGCAAAGAACCGGCCCAATCGGCCTAAAGGTGGCGCTACAGCGCAAAAAAACTAACTTTTTTCGCATTTTTGGCCGTAGCTTGTACATTTTTTGTCGTAGACTCAAAAACTTTACATCGTTGCGATCCTTGGGTCAATACGCACAAAAGTGCACTGGCACAGATTTTTCGTACGAAGCCCGGTTTTTCCGCAAAATGCCGTTATGTCCGAAACCTACTTTTACGAACTAGTCCTAGGTTTTTCGCCCGATCGGAACCAAACCAGTGCAAAAATGTTCTATGGACACTGAATATCAATAATTATCAAAAAAAAGTTGAAATTTTGACTCACGGTCGAATAGGAATGCCAAAACGTTCTATGCTAACGTTAGCAAATTCTTACATTTGGCTATAACTTTTGAATGGAATGAGATATCTTCACCAAACTTGGCACACATATGTATAAGCTTAATCTTTGGTCAAATCAAAAAAATTGCGGAGCTTGACCACTTGGTGGCGCTATAAAACTGAAAAAACATATTATTGGCTATAAATACACCGCCGTTAGTCCGATTGACTTGAAAATTGGTATGCAGTCTCTTGGACTAAAGGAGCACAAGTGTCTATGGGGACATTGGCGTATCTCAAAAAACATGGCCGCCATTGGCCAATGAAGTTTGAGCACCTATTAGACAAGGTTAACGAAGGTCAATCGGAACGAAACTCACTGGGCATGTTCGACTCATGGTCATAAAGGTCTGTAAGAATTTTGAAAGAAATCGGCCACTAGTTGGCGCTAACGAGTTTTTTGCCTCTCTAACGTGCCTCACTCACGTGGTGTTTCACACATCCACACAATATGCATATCATTTGATAGATCTCCACATGCTGAGCAACTTTGCCTCAAGAACCATTGCTGTCAATCAAATCATTCATTAATTATTCACAAATATGTGAAAAACCTACTTTTGCGAACTAGTCCTAGGTTTTTCGCTCAATCTCGATCAAACCACTGCAGCGCAGTTCTCCAGACTCTCTAGATCAATAATTATCAAAAAAAATGTGAAATTTTGTCCTTGGGGTAGCTATAACAGGGTCATTTAGAAAAGGGGCGTGGCCACATATACCCAAAAGCCTATCAAACCTAAACAAAAACTCAAAACTTTACAAAAGTTGGAGAAAACATGTGTCAGATGACTCTTAACAAGCATGTAAAATTTCATGGAGATCGGACCATAGGTGGCGCTATGACAGTTAAAAAGGCTTCAACAACACGAAATTTCAAAAGTAAATTGCCTTAAATTGCTATAACATGCTCATATAATCACAGAAACACTAGAACTTCATACCATATGATAGATCTCCTCATGCTGAGCAACTTTGACTCAAGAACCTTTGTTGTCAATCAAGTCGTTTATTACATATTCACAAATATGTGAAAAACCTACTTTTGTGAACTAGTCCTAGGTTATTCACTCAATCTCGATCAAACCACTGCAGCACAGTTCTCCCTAGATCAATAATTATCAAAAAAAAGTTAAACTTTTGACTCACAGTCGCAATGGGGCCCCAAAACGTTCGAAAGAGGCGGGGCCGCTTTTAGTAAAATGGCTATAACTTTGGAACAAAATGACATATCATCACCAAACTCAGAACACGTATGTAAAAGCTCAGCCTTTGGTCAAATCCAAAAAATTGCGGAGCTTGACCACTTGGTGGCGCTATAATAGAGAAAAAACATAAAAATGGCTATAACTTCGCAACCGTCAGTCCAATCAACCTGAAAATTGGTATGCAGTGTCTCTGTCCAATGTGCCATAAGGGTCTATGAGGACATTGGAGAATTTTGAAATAAATCGGCCACTAGTTGGCGCTAACGAGAATTTTTTGCTCTGTAATCACGTGGTGTTTCACACATCCACAGAATATGCATATCATTTGATAGATGTCCTCATGATGAACAACTTTGCCTCAAGAACCATTGCTGTCAATCAAACCGTTCATTAATTATTCACAAATATGTGAAAAACCTACTTTTGCGAACTAGTCCTAGGTTTTTCACTCAATCTTGATCAAACCACTGCAGCGCAGTTCTCCAGACTGTCTAGATCAATAATTATCAAAAAAATGTTGAATTTTGTCCTTTGGTTAGCTATAACGGGGTCATTTAGAAAAGGGGCGTGGCCACATATATCCAAAAGCCTATAAAACCTAAACAAAAAGTCAAAACTTTACAAAAGTTCGAGAAAATATGTGTCAGATGACTCTTAACAAGCATGCAAAGTTTTGTGAAGATCGGACCATAGGTGGCGCTATAACAGTTAAAAAGGCTTCAAAAACACAAGCTGTGTATGGTAAATGGCTTCAAATGGCTAAATAACTGCTAGTATATTCACATAAACACTAGATCTTCATATCATCTGATAGATCTCCTTATGATGAACAACTTTGCCTCAAGAACCACTGCTGTCATTCAAGTCATTTATTAAATATTCACAAATATGTTAAAAACCTACTTTTGCGAACTAGTCCTAGGTTTTTCGCTTAATCTCGATCAAACCACTGCAGTAATATTCTCTGGACTCTCTAGATCAATAATTATCAAAAAAATGTTGAATTTTGTCCTTCGGTTAGCTATAACGCAGTCATTTACAAAAGGGGCGTGGCCACATATACCCAAAAGCCTATCAAACCTAAACAGAAACTCAAAACTTTACAAAAGTTGGTGAGAACATGTGTCAGATGATTCTTAATAAGCATGCAACGTTTCGTGAAGATCGGACCATAGGTGGCGCTATAACAGTTAAAAAGGCTTCAAAAACACAAGCTGTGTATGGTAAATGGCTTCAAATGGCTAAATAAATGCTCATATATTTACACAAACCCTAGATCTTCAAATCATTTGATAGATCTCCTAATGATGAACAACTTTGACTCTTGGACCATTAATCTCAATCCAACTGTTCTTTAAATATTTCATATTATTTAAAAAACCTACTTTTGTGAACTAGTTCTAGGTGTTTAACTCAAAATCAATAAAACCACTGCAGTAAAATTGCCTGGACTCTCTAGATAAACATTTATCAAAAAAAAAAAAAAAGTTTAGATAGCCATTTAGATAAGATCATGATCTACTGTAACCGAATCTATAAAACCTAAAAGAAAAGAAAATTTCACAAACCTAAGTCAAATCATCATCATACGATTCTAAACAAGCCTGCATTTTAAAGACATCAGGCAAAAAAAAGGCAATGTAACAGTTATAAAGCTTAAAAACAATGCATCTCTTTAAAATGTCATGAAATTACAACTATAACCACTAGATGGCAGTAGAAGACCACTAATGGCTCATTGAAATGAACAGTGCTATTCACAGATTGTTTTCCATTCATTTCAATTTATACATAGAGTAAATCACTGTTATAACATTTCAAATCACATTTAGTCAAAGTTTAACACTTCGTTTAAACACATATATCATATTTGACAATAATACAAGATTATGATTACAGTGAAACCTGAAAATGATATATAAAATCTTAAAAAGACTTGCACTAAACATTTTGTCACCTACCATTAAATACACAAATCTCTTATGTGCAACAAAATGTGTGTGTGTGTGTGTGTGTGTGTAGTAATGCTTAATGAACATTAATATAACAGTTTAACTATTTAATTTCTGTTTGTCAGTGTATTCTCCATCATGGATGTGTTTTAGTGTGTTAGCCATATATTTTGCATTGGACTACATCTTAAATCCACACAACCTTTTATGATGCTAAACAGGCATGCAAAGTTTCATGAAGATCAGACCATAGGTGGCACTATAACAGTTAAAAAGGCTTCAAAAACAAAATTTCTATGGTAATTGGCCTCAACTTGCTAAAAACATGCAAATATATTCACACAACCACTAGATCTTCATATCATATGATAGATGTCATCATTCTGAACAACTTTGCCTCCAGGACCATTGCTGTCAATCCAACTGTTCTTTAAATATGTTAGATCAAGATCATGATCTATTGTACCCAAAAATCTATAAATCCTAAAAGAAAACAAAATTTCACAAACCTAAGTAAAATCATTATCATATGATTCTAAACAAGCATACAATTTTATCAACATAAGGCAAAAAAGGCAATGTTACAGTTATAAACTTAAAACAAGGCATCCTTTTTTAAAACGCCATGAAATTGCAATTTTAACCACTAGATGGCAGTAGAAGACCACTAATGCATCATTAAACAGACTACAACAGTGCATTTCATGGCTTGTTTTCAATTAATTTCAATTCATGCATAAACTAAATCACTGTTACAACATTTCAAATCACATTTAGTCAAAGTTTAACACTTAAATTATACAGATATATCATATTTGACAATAATACAAGATTATGATTACAGTGAAACCTGAAAATGATATATAAAATCTTAAAAAGACAAGACTTGAACTAAACATTTTGTCACCTACCATTTAATACACAAATCTCTTATGTGCAACAAAATGTGTGTGTGTGTGTGTGTAGTAATGCTTAATGAACATTAATATAACAGTTTAATCATTTAATTTCTGTGTTTGTGAGTCTATTCTCCATCACGGATGTGTTTTATTGTGTTAGCCATATATTTTGCGTTGCACTACATCTTAAATCCACACACCCTTTCATGATGCTAAACAGGCATGCAAAGTTTCATGAAGAGCGGAGCATAGGTGGCGCTATAACAGTTAAATAGGCTTCAAAAAACAACATTTCTATAGCAATTAGCCTCAAATTGCTAAAAAAAAATTATGCTCATATATTTTCACAAACACTAGCACTAGGCAATGTAACAGTTATAAAGCTTAAAAACAATAGATCTGTCTTTAATGCCATGAAATTGCAACTATAACCACTAGATGTCAGTAGAAGACCACTAATGGGTCATTGAAATGAGTAGAACAGTGTTTTCATGGTTTGTTTTCAATTAATTTCAATTCATGCATAGACTAAATCACTGTCATAACATTTCAAGTCACATTTAGTCAAAGTTTAACACTTCATTTATACAGGTGTATCATATTTGACAATAATACAAGATTATGATTACAGTGAAACCTGAAAATGATGTATAAAATCTTAAAAAGACAAGACTTGAACTAAACATTTTGTCACCTACCATTTATTACAGAAATCTCTTATGTGCAACAAAATGTGTGTGTGTGTGTGTAGTAATGCTTAATGAACATTAATATAACAGTTTAACTATTTAATTTCTGTGTTTGTGTGTTTGTGAGCGTTTTCTCCATCATGGATGTGTTTTAGTGTGTGTTTAGCCATAAATTTTGGGTTGGACTACATCTTAAATCCAGACAGCCTTATTTGCTCGAACCCCGGTAATTGCTGCTTGCAGCTATATTTCTTACTAAAACTGTTAACTCTAACTCGTCCTAGAGCTTTAACTCTTTGTTATCTATCTATCTATCTCTGACAAACTGTATTGCCTTCAAAATATTCAAACTTTAACTTTTTAAAACTTATATTAGATTTCAAACTATTTCAGAGTGAAAAACCATCAAACTTAAAACTTTTTTAAACTTTTTAAACTTTTTTAACTTTTCAAACTTTTTAAAACTTTCTGGTCCGGCTTTCTCAAGCCAACTTAAAGTTTGCCTCGATGAACTTTTTTATCTAGTTAAGTTGGCTTGAGAAAGCCAACTTACTGATATGCTATTTAAACATTATTATTAAGTTGGCTTAATAATTATTATTATTATTATTATTATTATTATTAGGTAGGCTTGAGAAAGCCAACCTACTGATCTGCTACTTAAGCTTATTAGGTTGGCTTGAGAAAGCCAACCTACTGATCTGCTACTTAAGCTTATTATTATTATTAAGTTGGCTTGAGAAAGCCAACTTACTGAAATGCTACTTAAACTTATTAGGTTGGCTTGAGAAAGCCAACCTACTGATCTGCTACTTAAGCTTATTAGGTTGGCTTGAGAAAGCCAACCTACTGATCTGCTACTTAAGCTTATTATTATTATTAAGTTGGCTTGAGAAAGCCAACTTACTGATATGCTATTTAAACTTATTAAGTTGGCTTGAGAAAGCCAACTTACTGATATGCTATTTAAACTTATTATTATTATTCTTCTTCTGAGACTAAAATTTCTGACTGCTACTCCTCCTAGAGCTTTAACTCTTCAAACTCCAAACTCAGCCCGGATTTTCAAACTGATCTGACTCGAGTTGCTATATCTTTTCTAACTGATCGGACTTACGGTTTTCCTAAAAATGACGTTTAAAACTGGGAAAAATCCCATAGACTTACATTGACGGAATGTTCAAATGAGCCAGCACTTTTCAAATTCCAACTGTCAAAACTCCCAGAATCCTTTGAGCCTCAATCAAACTTCAACCCTTCTATGTACTGTATTTCTAATCCATTCAAACTCATTCAAACTCATCTATCTATCTTTGGCTAGCAACCAGAAACATGCTAGCAACTTTGCTAATCATGCTAGAAACATGCTAGCGACATGATAGTCATGCTAAAAAATCTGCTAGCGACATGCTAGTCATGCTAGAAACATGCTAGTCATGCTAGAAACATGCTAGCGACATGCTAGTCATGCTAGAAACATGATAGCGACATGCTAGTCATGCTAGAAACATGCTAGTGACATGCTAGTCATGCTAGTAACATGCTAGCAACTTTGCTAATCATGCTAGAAACATGCTAGTCATGTTAGAAACATGCTAGCGACATGCTAGTCATGCTAGAAACATGCTAGTGACATGCTAGTCATGCTAGTAACATGCTAGCAACTTTGCTAATCATGCTAGAAACATGCTAGCGACATGCTAGTCATGCTAGAAACATGCTAGCGACATGCTAATCATGCTAAAAAACATGCTAGCGACATGCTAGTCATGCTAGAAACATGCTAGTGACATGCTAGTCATGGTAGAAACATGCTAGCAACATGCTAGTCATGCTAGAAACATGCTAGCGACTTTGCTAATCATGTTAGAAACATGCTAGTGACATGCTAATCATGCTAGAAACATGCTAGCGACATGCTAGAAACATGCTAGCAACTTTGCTAATCATGTTAGAAACATGCTAGTGACATGCTAATCATGCTAGAAACATGCTAGCGACATGCTAGTCATGCTAGAAACATGCTAGTGACATGCTAGTCATGGTAGAAACATGCTAGCAACATGCTAGCCATGCTAGAAACATGCTAGCAACTTTGCTAATCATGTTAGAAACATGCTAGCGACATGCTAGTCATGCTAGAAACATGCTAGCGACATGCTAGTCATGCTAGTAACATGCTAGCAACTTTGCTAATCATGTTAGAAACATGCTAGCAACTTTGCTAATCATGCTAGAAACATGCAATCGACATGCTAATCATGTTAGAAACATGTTAGCAACTTTGCTAATCATGCTAAAAACATGCTAACAACTTGCTAATCATGCTAGAAACAGACTAGCAACATGCTAGTAACTTGGTAATAATGTTAGAATCATCTATCTTTCTGTCGATTGATAATCTGACCAATACTATCTATCTATCTATCTGACAGACTACATTCAAACTTTAAAACTTCTAAATATTTCAGACTGAAAACCATCCAAACTTAAAACGTCTTAAACTTCTTGAACTATTTAAACTTTTGAAACTTCTTAACTTTTCAAACTTTTGAAACTTTTCAAACTTTTCAAACTTTTCAAACTTTTCAAACTTTTTCAAACTTTCTGGTCCGGCTTTCTCAAGCCAACTTAAAGTTTGTCTTGACGAACTTTTTTATCTAGTTATTATTATTCTTCTTCTGAGACTAAATTTTCTGACTGCTACTCCTCCTAGAGCTTTAACTCTACAAACTCCAAACTCAGCCCAGATCTTCAGACTGGTCTGACTCGAGTTGCTATATCTTTTCTAACTGATCGGACTTACGGTTTTCCTAAAAATGGCGATTAAAATTTGGGAAAAATCCCATAGACTTACATTGACGGAATGTTCAAATGAGCCAACACTATTCAAATTCCAACTGTCAAAACTCCCAGAATCCTTTGAGACTCAATCAAACTTCCCTTCTATGTACTGTATTTCTAATCCATTTAAACTCATTCAAACTCATCTATCTATCTATCTATCTATCTATCTATCTATCTATCTATCTATCACTAGCCAAACTAGAGTCACGCTAGTAGCCTGCTAATCATGCTAGAAACATGCTAGCAACTTTGTTAATCATACTAAAAACATGCTAGCAACTGGCTAATTATGCTAGAAACATGCTAGCAACTTTGCTAATCATGCTAAAAACATGTTAGCAACTTGCTAATCATGCTAAAAACATGCTAGCAACTGGCTAATAATGCTAAAAACATGCTAGCAACTTGCTAATTATGCTAAAAACATGCTAGCAACTTGTTAATCATGCTAGAAACATGCTAGCAACTTGCTAATCATGCTAGAAACATGCTAGCAATTGGGTAATTATGTTAAAACATGCTAACAACTTGTTAATCATGCTAGAAACATGCTAGCAACTTGTTAATCATGCTAGAAACATGCTAACAACTTGCTAATCATACTAGAAACATGTTAACAACTGGCTAATCATGCCAGAAACATGCTAACAACTTGCTAATCATGCTAGCAACATGCTAGTAACTTGCTAATCATGCTAAAAATGCTAACAACATGTAACTTGCTAATAGTTAGAATCATACTAACAGCATGTTAATTATCTATCTATCTATCTATTTGACAGACTGAATTCAAACTTTAAAACTTCAAACTATTTCAGACTGAAAACCATCCAAACTTAAAACTATTTAAAACTTTTTAATCTTTTTAAACTTTTCAAACTTTTTTAAAACTTTCTGTTCCGGCTTTCTCAAGCCAACTTAAAGTTTGTCTTGACGAACTTTTTTATCTAGTTATTATTATTATTCTTCTTAGCCAAATTTTCAAACGCTACTCCTCCTAGAGCTTTAACTCTACAAACTCCAAACTCAGCCTAGATCTTCAGACTGGTCTGACTCGAGTTGCTATATCTCTTCAAACTGATCGGACTTACGGTTTTCCTAAAAATGACGTTTAAAACTGGGAAAAATCCCATAGACTTACATTGACGGAATGTTCAAATGAGCCAACACTATTCAAATTTCAACTGTCAAAACTCCCAGAATCCTTTGAGACTCAATCAAGCTTCCCTTCTATGTACTGTATTTCTAATCCATTTAAACTCATTCAAACTCATCTATCTATCTATCTATCTATCTATCACTAGCCAAATTAGAGTCATGCTAGTAGCCTGCTAATCATCCTAGTAACATGCTAGTAACTGGCTAATCATGCTAATAACATGCTAACAACAAGCTAATCATGTTAGAAACAGACTAGTAACATGCTAGTAACTTGCTAATCATGCTAGAAACATGCTAGCAACTTGCTAATCATGCTAGAAACATATTAACAACTTGCTAATCATGCTAGAAACATGCTAGCAACTTGCTAATCATTCTAAAAACATGCTAGCAACTTGCTAATCATTCTAAAAACATGCTAGCAACTTGCTAACAACTTGCTAATAATGTTAAAAACATGCTAGTAGCCTGCTAATCATGCTAGTAACATGCTAGTAACTGGCTAATCATGCTAATAACATGCTAACAACATGCTAATCATGCTAGAAATATGCTAGCAACTTGCTAATCATGCTAGTAACATACTAGCAACATGCTAACAACTTGCTAATCATGCTAGCAACATGCTAACAACTTGCTAATCATGTTAAAAACATGCTAGCAACTTGCTAATCATGTTAAGAACATGCTAGCAACATGCTAATCATGCTAGAAATACTACCCTGGGTACCCTAGCAACCGTATAGCAACACCCTAGCAACCACCCTGGATACCCTAGCAACGGCATAGCAACACCTTAGCAACCACCCTGGGTACCTTAGCAACCGGCCTAGCAACCGCATAGCAACACCCTAGCAACCACCTTGGATACCTTAGCAACGGCATAGCAACACCCTAGCAACCACCCCTGTTACCTTAGCAACCGCATAGCAACACCTTAGCAACCACCCTGGGTACCCTAGCAACTGCATAGCAACACCCTAGCAACCACCCCTGTTACCTTAGCAACCGCATAGCAACACCCTAGCAACCACCCCTGTTACCCTAGCAACCGCATAGCAACAGACTAGCAACCACCCCTGTTACCCTTGCAACCGCATAGCAACACCTTAGCAACCACCTTGGATACCTTAGCAACGGCATAGCAACACCCTAGCAACCACCATGGATACCCTAGCAACAGCATAGCAACACCTTAGCAACCACCCTGGGTATCTTAGCAACCGGCCTAGCAATCACCCCAAGTACCCTAGCAACCGCATAGCAACACCCTAGCAACCACCCCGTTACCTTAGCAACCGCATAGCAACACCCTAGCAACCACCCCTGTTATCATGTTAATAAAATGTTAAACATGTTAACAACATGCTAGTAAAATGCTAATCATGCTAAATCATTCTAGTAACTTGTTAATTGTTACCTATCTATCTATCTATCTATCTATCATCTAACCATTACTATCTATCTATCTATCTCTGACAGACTGTATTGCCTTCAAAACATTCAAACTTTAACCTTTTAAAACTACGTTAGACTTCAAACCATTACAGACTGAAAACCGTCAAATGCAAAACTTTTTAAAACTTCGTAAACTTTTTAAACTATAAACTTTTCAAACTTTTTCAAACTTTCTGGTCCAGCTTTCTCAAGCCAACCTAAAGTTTGTCTTGACAAACTTTACTATCTAGTTATTATTATTAGGTTGGCTTGAGAAAGCCAACCTACTGATCTGCTACTTAAGCTTATTATTATTATTATTATTATTCTTAGCCAAATTTTCAAACGCTACTCCTCCTAGAGCTTTAACTCTACAAACTCCAAACTCAGCCTAGATCTTCAGACTGGTCTGACTCGAGTTGCTATATCTCTTCAAACTGATCGGACTTACGGTTTTCCTAAAAATGACGTTGAAAACTGGGAAAAATCCCATAGACTTACATTGACGGAATGTTCAAATGAGCCAACACTATTCAAATTTCAACTGTCAAAACTCCCAGAATCCTTTGAGACTCAATCAAGCTTCCCTTCTATATACTGTATTTCTAATCCATTTAAACTCATTCAAACTCATCTATCTATCTTTCTATCTATCTATCTATCTATCTATCTATCTATCTATCTATCTATCACTAGCCAAATTAGAGTCATGCTAGTAGCCTGCTAATCATGCTAGTAACATGCTAGTAACTGGCTAATCATGCTAATAACATGCTAACAACATGCTAATCATGTTAGAAACAGACTAGCAACATGCTAGTAACTTGCTAATCATGCTAGAAACATGCTAGCAACTTGCTAATCATGTTAAAACATGCTAGCAACTTGCTAATCATTCTAAAAACATGCTAGCAACATGCTAATCATGTTAAAAACATGCTAGCAACTTGCTAATCATGTTAGGAACATGCTAGCAACATGCTAACAACTTGGTAATCATGTTAAAAACATGCTAGCAACATGCTAATCATGTTAGAAATATGTTAGCAACTTGCTAATCATGCTAGTAACATACTAGCAACATGCTAGCAACTTGCTAATCATGCTAGCAACATGCTAACAACTTGCTAATCATGCTAGAAACATGCTAGCAACTTGGCAATCATGTTAGGAACATGCTAGCAACATGCTAATCATTCTAAAAACATGCTAGCAACTTGCTAATCATGTTAAAAACAAGCTAGCAACTTGCTAATCATGTTAGGAACATGCTAGCAACATGCTAATCATGTTAGGAACATGCTAGCAACATGCTAACAACTTGCTAATCCTGTTAAAAATATGCTCGCAACATGCTAATCATGCTAGAAACATGCTAGCAACTTGCTAATCATGCTAGAAACATGCTAGCAACTTGGCAATCATGTTAGGAACATGCTAGCAACATGCTAATCATTCTAAAAACATGCTAGCAACTTGCTAATCATGTTAAAAACAAGCTAGCAACTTGCTAATCATGTTAGGAACATGCTAGCAACATGCTAATCATGTTAGGAACATGCTAGCAACATGCTAACAACTTGCTAATCATGTTAAAAACATGCTCGCAACATGCTAATCATGCTAGAAACATGCTAGCAACTTGCTAATCATGCTAAAAACATGCTAGCAACAATTTCTATGTAATCCATCTATCTAAATTTTCAAACTTCAGGCTTTTACAACTGCTTTAAACTTTCAAGCTGGGCTTTCTCAAGCCAACCTAAAGTTTGTCTTGACGAACTTTTTTATCTAGTTATTAGGTTGGCTTGAGAAAGCCAACCTACTAATCTGCTACTTAAGCTTATTATTAAGTTGGCTTGAGAAAGCCAACTTACTGAAATGCTACTTAAACTTATTATTATTATTCTTCTTCTTCTGAGACTAAAATTATCAACTCTAACTCCTCCTAGAGCTTTAAATCTACAAACTCCAAACTCAGCCCAGATCTTTAAACTGATCTGAAGTTAGTTGCTATATCTTTTCTAACTGATCGGACTTACGGTTTTCCTAAAAATGGCGATTAAATTTGGGAAAAATCCCATAGACTTACATTGACGGAATGTTCAAATGAGCCAGCACTTTTTAAACTCCAACTGTCAAAATCCCCAGAATCCTTTGAGCCTCAATCAAACCTCCCTTCTATGTACTGTATTTCTAATCCATTTAAACTCATTCAAACTCATCTATCTATCTATCTATCTATCTATCTAAACTTTACTATCTATCTATCTATCTATCTATGGCTAGCAACCAGAAACATGCTAACAACTTGCTAATCATGCTAGAAACATGCTAGCAACATGCTAATCATGCTAGAAACATGCTAGCAACATGCTAACAACTTGCTAATCATGCTAGAAACATGCTAGCAACTTGCTAATCATGCTAGAAACATGCTAGCAACATGCTAATCATGCTAGCAACATGCTAGCAACTTGCTAATCATGTTAGAAACATGCTAGCGACATGTTAATCATGCTAGAGACATGCTAGCAGCTTTGCTAATCATGTTAGAAACATGCTAGCGACATGTTAATCATGCTAGAGACATGCTAGCAGCTTTGCTAATCATGCTAGAAACATGCTAGCAACTTGCTAATCATGCTAGAAACATGTTAACGACATGCTAATCATGCTAGAAACATGCTAACAACTTGCTAATCATGCTAGAAACATGCTAGAAACATGCTAACAACTTGTTAATCATGCTAGCAACATGCTAGCAACTTGCTAATCATGTTAGAAACATGCTAGCAACTTGCTAATCATGCTAGAAACATGCTAGCAACATGCTAGCAACATGCTAATCATGCTAGAAACATGCTAGCAACATGCCAACAACTTGCTAATCATGCTAGAAACATGCTAGCAACTTGCTAATCATGCTAGAAACATGCTAGCAATATACTAATCATGCTAGCAACATGCTAACAACTTGCTAATTATGCTAGAAACATGCTAGCAACTTGCTAATAATGCCAGAAACATGCTAGCAACATTCTAACAACTTGCTAATCATGCTAGAAACATTCTAACAACATGCTAGAAACATGTTAGCAAATTTATCTATTATCTATCTATCTATCTATATTTCTATCTGTCTATCTATCTATATATCTGTCTGAGAGACTGCATTCAAACTTTAACCTTTTAAAACTACTTTAAACTTCAAACTATTTCAGACTAAAACCTATCCAAATGCAACTTTTTAAAACTTCTTAAACTTTTAAAACTTTTAAAACTTTTTAAAACTTTCTGGTCCGGCTTTCTCAAGCCAACTTAAAGTTTGTCTTGACGAACTTTTTTATCTAGTTATTATTATTATTCTTCTTAGCCAAATTTTCAAACGCTACTCCTCCTAGAGCTTTAACTCTACAAACTCCAAACTCAGCCTAGATCTTCAGACTGGTCTGACTCGAGTTGCTATATCTCTTCAAACTGATCGGACTTACGGTTTTCCTAAAAATGACATTTAAAACTGGGAAAAATCCCATAGACTTACATTGACGGAATGTTCAAATGAGCCAACACTATTCAAATTTCAACTGTCAAAATCCCCAGAATCCTTTGAGACTCAATCAAGCTTCCCTTCTATGTACTGTATTTCTAATCCATTCAAACTCATTCAAACTCATCTATCTATCTATCTATCTATCTATCTATCTATCTATCTATCTATCTATCTATCTATCTATCTATCACTAGCCAAACTAGAGTCATGCTAGTAGCCTGCTAATCATGCTAGTAACATGCTAGTAACTGGCTAATCATGCTAATAACATGCTAACAACATGCTAATCATGTTAGAAACAGACTAACAACATGCTAGTAACTTGCTAATCATGCTAGAAACATGCTAGCAACTTGCTAATCATGCTAGAAACATGCTAGCAACTTGCTAATCATGCTAGAAACATACTAGCAACTTGCTAATCATTCTAAAAACATGTTAGCAACTTGCTAATCATTCTAAAAACATGCTAGCAACTTGCTAACATGCTAGCAACTTGCTAATCATGTTAAAAACATGCTAGAAACATGCTAATCATGCTAGAAACATGCTAGCAACTTGCTAATCATGCTAGAAACATGCTAGCAACTTGCTAATCATGTTAAGACCATGCTAGCAACATGCTAGCAACTTGCTAATCATGCTAGAAACATGCTAGCAACTTGCTAATCATGCTAGAAACATACTAGCAACTTGTTAACAACTTGCTAATCATGTTAGAAACATGCTAGCAACTTGCTAATCATGCTAGAAACATGCTAGCAACTTGCTAATCATTCTAAAAACATGCTAGCAACTTGCTAACAACTTGCTAATCATGTTAGAAACATGCTAGCAACTTGTTAATCATGCTAGAAACATCCTTAGCAACCACCCTGGGCACCTTAACAACCGGCCTAGCAACCACCCCAAGTACCCTAGCAACCGCATAGCAACACCATAGCAACGACTCCTGTTACCTTAGCAACTGCATAGCAACACCCTAGCAACCACCCTGGATACCTTAGCAACCGCATAGCAACACCCTAGCAACCACCCTAGCAACCACCCTGGATACCCTAGCAACCGCATAGCAACACCCTAGCAACCACCCTGGGTACCCTAGCAACCGCATAGCAACACCCTAGCAACCACCCTGGATACCCTAGCAACGGCATAGCAACACCTTAGCAACCACCCTGGGTATCTTAGCAACCGGCCTAGCAACCACCCCAAGTACCCTAGCAACCGCATAGCAACACCCTAGCAACCACCCCGTTACCTTAGCAACCGCATAGCAACACCCTAGCAACCACCCCGTTACCTTGGCAACCGCATAGCAACACCCTAGCAACCACCTGTTATCATGTTAATAAAATGTTAAACATGTTAACAACATGCTAGTAAAATGCTAATCATGCTAGAATCATTCTAGTAACTTGCTAATTGTTATCTATCTACTTATCTATCTATCTATCTATCTATGTATCATCTAACCATTACTATCTATCTATCTATCTATCTATCTCTGACAGACTGTATTGCCTTCAAAACATTCAAACTTTAACCTTTTAAAACTACTTTAGACTTCAAACCATTACAGACTGAAAACCGTCAAATGCAAAACTTTTTAAAACTTTGTAAACTTTTTAAACTATAAACTTTTCAAACTTTTTCAAACTTTCTGGTCCAGCTTTCTCAAGCCAACCTAAAGTTTGTCTTGACAAACTTTACTATCTAGTTATTATTATTATTCTTAGCCAAATTTTCAAACGCTACTCCTCCTAGAGCTTTAACTCTACAAACTCCAAACTCAGCCTAGATCTTCAGACTGGTCTGACTCGAGTTGCTATATCTCTTCAAACTGATCGGACTTACGGTTTTCCTAAAAATGACGTTTAAAACTGGGAAAAATCCCATAGACTTACATTGACGGAATGTTCAAATGAGCCAACACTATTCAAATTTCAACTGTCAAAACTCCCAGAATCCTTTGAGACTCAATCAAGCTTCCCTTCTATGTACTGTATTTCTAATCCATTTAAACTCACTCAAACTCATCTATCTATCTATCTATCTATCTATCTATCTATCTATCACTAGCCAAATTAGAGTCATGCTAGTAGCCTGCTAATCATCCTAGTAACATGCTAGTAACTGGCTAATCATGCTAATAACATGCTAACAACAAGCTAATCATGTTAGAAACAGACTAGTAACATGCTAGTAACTTGCTAATCATGCTAGAAACATGCTAGCAACTTGATAATCATGCTAGAAACATGTTAACAACTTGCTAATCATGCTAGAAACATGCTAGCAACTTGCTAATCATTCTAAAAACATGCTAGCAACTTGCTAATCATTCTAAAAACATGCTAGCAACTTGCTAACAACTTGCTAATAATGTTAAAAACATGCTAGTAGCCTGCTAATCATGCTAGTAACATGCTAGTAACTGGCTAATCATGCTAATAACATGCTAACAACATGCTAATCATGCTAGAAATATGCTAGCAACTTGCTAATCATGCTAGTAACATACTAGCAACATGCTAACAACTGTCTAATCATGCTAGCAACATGCTAACAACTTGCTAATCATGTTAAAAGCATGCTAGCAACTTGCTAATCATGTTAAGAACATGCTAGCAACATGTTAACAACTTGCTAATCATGTTAAAAACATGCTAGCAACATGCTAATCATGATAGAAATATACTAGCAACTTGCTAATCATGTTAAAAACATGCTAGCAACTTGCTAATCATTCTAAAAACATGCTAGCAACTTGCTAATCATGTTAAAAACATGCTAGCAACTTGCTAATCATGTTAGGAACATGCTAGCAACATGCTAACAACTTGCTAATCATGTTAGAAACATGCTAGAAACATGCTAATCATGCTAGAAATATGCTAGCAACTTGCTAATCATGTTAAGAACATGCTAGCAGCATGCTAGCAACTTGCTAATCATGTTGAGAACATGCTAGCAACATGTTAACAACTTGCTAATCATGTTAAAAACATGCTAGCAACATGCTAATCATGATAGAAATATACTAGCAACTTGCTAATCATGTTAAAAACATGCTAGCAACTTGCTAATCATTCTAAAAACATGCTAGCAACTTGCTAATCATGTTAAAAACATGCTAGCAACTTGCTAATCATGTTAGGAACATGCTAGCAACATGCTAACAACTTGCTAATCATGTTAGAAACATGCTAGAAACATGCTAATCATGCTAGAAATATGCTAGCAACTTGCTAATCATGTTAAGAACATGCTAGCAGCATGCCAGCAACTTGCTAATCATGTTAAAAACATGCTAGCAACTTGCTAATCATGTTAGGAACATGCTAGCAACATGCTAACAACTTGCTAATCATGTTAAAAACATGCTAGCAACATGCTAATCATGCTAGAAATATGCTAGCTACTTGCTAATCATCCCAGAAACATACTAGCAACATGCTAGTCATGTTAGAAACATGCTAGCAACTTGTTAATCATGTTAGAGACATGCTAGCAACTTGTTAATCATGCTAGAAACATCCTTAGCAACCACCCTGGGCACCTTAACAACCGGCCTAGCAACCACCCCAAGTACCCTAGCAACCGCATAGCAACACCCTAGCAACGACTCCTGTTACCTTAGCAACTGCATAGCAACACCCTAGCAACCACCCCTGTTACCTTAGCAACCGCATAGCAACACCTTAGCAACCACCCTGGGCACCCTAGCAACGGCATAGCAACACCCTAGCAACCACCCTGGATACCTTAGCAACCGCATAGCAACACCCTAGCAACCACCCTAGCAACCACCCTGGATACCCTAGCAACAGCATAGCAACCGCCCTAGCAACCACCCTGGGTACCCTACCAACCGTATAGCAACACCCTAGCAAC